>JAKWBO010000036.1:0-154625 GCA_034336685.1 Luscinia luscinia | reverse complement strand
CTGTGGATTCTGGAATTTTTTCAATTTTGTGAATTCTGGGATTCTGTGGATTCTGGAATCCTGATATTCTGTGAATTCTGGGATTCTGTGCATTCTGGGATTCTGGGGTTCTGTGAATTCTGAGATTGTGGGATTTTTAAAATTTTGTGAATCCTGGGAATTCTGTGGATTCTGGGATTCTGTGAATTCTGGGATTCTGTGGATTCTGGATTCTCTGGGATTCTGGAATTCTGTGGATTCTCTGGATTCTGTGGATTTTCTGGATTCTGGGGTTCTGGGATTTTTTGAATTTTTTGAATTCTGGGATTCTGTGGATTCTGGGATTCTGTGGATGCTTTGCACTCTGGGATTCTGTGAATTCTCTGGATTCTCTGGATTCTGGAATTCTGGAATTCTATGGATTCTGTGGATTCTCTGGATTCTGGGGTTCTGTGATTTCTGGAATTCTGTGGATTCTGGGATTCTGGGATTTTTTTAATTCTGTGAGTTCTGTGGATTCTGGAATTCTGTGCATTCTGGGATTCTGGCATTGTGGGAATTCCAGGATTCTGTGAATTCTGGTATTCTTTGATTCTGGGATTCTGTGAATTCTGGGATTTTTCTGAATTCTGTGTGTTCTGGGATCCTGTGATCCCGTTTGTCTGGCAGTTCCCTGTGCCAGGAGCTGGATGCAGCTGACAGTGATGGGGAGCAGGAGGATGGAGGGGCCACAGAGCCCAAACGGCGCACGAGGGGTGAGTGGGGTCGGGTCTGGGGGTCAGGGTCGGGGTTTGGGAGTTAAAATTGGGGTTTGGGGGTCAGGGTTGGGGTTTTGGGAGTTAAAATTGGGGTTTGGGGGTCAGGGTTGGGGTTTTGGGAATCAGGATTGGGGCTTGGGGGTCAGGATTGGTGTTTTGGGAATCAGGGTTGGGGTTTTGGGGGTTAAAATTGGGGTTTTGGGGTCAGGGTTGAGGCTTGGGGGTCAGAGTTGGTGTTTTGGGGTCAGGGTTGGGGTTTTGGGAGTTAAAATTGGGGTTTGGGGGTCAGGGTTGGGGTTTTGGGAATCAGGGTTGAGGCTTGGGGGATCAGGGTTGGTGTTTTGGGGGTCAGGGTTGGGGTTTTGGGGGTTAGAGTTGGGGTTTTGGGGGTCAGGGTTGGGGTTTTGGGGGTCAGGGTTGGGGTTTTGGGGTCAGGGATGGGGTTTTGGGGTTTAAAATTGGGGTTTTGGGGTCAGGTTGAGGCTTGGGGGTCAGGGTTGGGGCTTGGGGATCAGGGTTGGTGTTTTGGGAATCAGGGTTGGGGTTTTGGGGGTTAAAATTGGGGTTTTGGGAATCAGGGTTGGGGTTTTGGGGGTTAAAATTGGGGTTTTGGGGTCAGGGTTGAGGCTTGGGGGTCAGGGTTGGGGTTTTGGGGGTCAGAGTTGGGCTTTTGGGGGTTAAAATTGGATTTTGGGGGTCAGGGTTGGGGTTTTGGGGGTCAGAGTGGGTGTTTTGGGAATCAAGGATGAGGTTTTGGGGGTTGTAGATGAGATTTTGGGGGTCAAGGCTGGGATTTTGGGTGTTTGGGTTTGGGGTTTGGAGGTCAGTGCTGGGGTTTTGGGGGTTAGGGTTGGGGTTTTGGGTGTTGGGGATGGGTTTTGGGAATCAGGGTCAGGGTTTGGGGATGGGGTTTGGGGGTCAATGTTGGGGTTTTGGGGTCAGGTATGGGGTTTGGAAGTCAGGGATGGGGTTTTGGGGGTTAGAGTTGGGGTTTGGGGGTCAAAGTTGGGGTTTTGGGGGTCAAGGTTGGGGTTTTGGGAATCAGGGCCAGGGTTTGGGGATGGGGTTTGGGGGTCAAGGCTGGGATTTTGGGGTTAGAGTTGGGGTTTGGGGGTCAAGGTTGGGGTTTTGGGGTCAGGGATGGGGTTTCAGGGCTTGAGGTCAGAGATGGGATTTTGGGGATCAGGGTTGGGATTTGGAGCTCAGGGTTGGACTTTGGGGATCCCCATCACCCCACTCCTTCCCCTGCCCACTCCCCAAATCCTCCAGACTATAAGAAGACCAGCCTGGCCCCTTATGTGAGGGTGTTTGAGCAGTTTGTGGAGGGGATGGAGAACGCCCGGCGGGGAGAGCGGATCCGTCAGAGCGGTGAGAGCCCCAAAACCACCCCAAAAAACACCCCAAAAACACCCCCGAAACCACCCCAAAACCATCCCCAAAACCACCCCAAAACCACCCCAAAAGCCTCCCAAAACCACCCAAAACCACCCAATACCACCCAAAAGCACCCCAAATCCCCCCAAAACCCCCAAAACCAGCCCAAAATCCCCCAAAACCACCCCAAAACCAGCCCAAAACCACCCCAAAACCACACAAAAACCAGCCCAAAACCACCCCCAAAACCACCCCAAAACCCACCACAAAACCACCCCAAAAGCCTCCCAAAACCACCCAAAACCACCCAATACCACCCCAAACCCCCAAAACCACCCCAAACCACCCCAAAACCACCCCAAAACCCCCCAAAACCCCCAAAACCACCCCAAAACCCCCAAAACCACCCCAAAACCATCCCAAACCACCCCAAAACCATCCCAAAACACCCCAAACCCCCCCAAAACCCCCCAAAACCACCCCAAAACCCCCCAAACCACCCCAAAACCGGCCCAAAACCACCCAAACCCCCCAAAACACCCCAAAACCCACCCCAAAACCCACCCCAAACCCACACCAAACCACCCCAAAACCACCCCAAAACCAGCCCAAAACCACCCCAAAACCCCCCAAAACCACCCAAAACTACCCCAAAAACCACCCCAAAACCACCCCAAAACTACTCCCAAAACCACCCCAAAAACCTGGATTTTGGGGCCTCCCATTGGATTTGGGGCATCTCTCCCTGAATTTGGGGTGTCTCTCACTTAAATTTGGGGCATCTCTCACTGAATTTTGGGGTGTCTCACTGAATTTTAGGGCATCTCTCACTGAATTTGGGGTGTCTCTCCCTGAATTTGGGGCATCTCTCACTGAATCTGGGGCCATGAAATTTGGTGACAGCCAGGGACACAAGCGGGGATGGCTGTTGCTTTTTTTTAATCTGGAAAAAAAAAAACTTCTCATTTTTCCTCTTCACAGATCTGCAAGGAGATTTCTGAGGCCTTGGAGCTGCCAGTGTCACAGCTGGTCCTTGTCACTGCCCTGCTGGGGGTCCCAGTGCCCTGGAGCAGCCAAAGCACATGGGCTCCCTGCCCCTTCCCCACTTTTTGTGATTTTGTACTGTTTTTACACAAGGACAATTAAATGTTTCTGGTTACCCACGTGCTGGGACTGGGATGTGCTGAGGTGGGGGTGGGAGGGTGGGGTCTGCTCTCTGTGGGGAGGGGGCTCTGTTCTGCCGTGTGGGGTGCTGCCCCAGTCCCCTGCCAGGACCTTGTCCTGACCCCTAATCCTGCCTGGACCCTGCCCTGACCTTCTAAATCTGCCTGGACCCCCTAATCCTGCCTGGACCCCTGTTCTAGCCCTGCCAGGACCCCTGCCCTGACCCCCTAACCCCTGCCAGGACCCTGCTCTGACCCCCTAACCCTGCCTGGACCCCTAAATCTGCCAAGACCCTCCCCATACTCCCCTAACCCTGCCTGGACCCCTGCCCTGAGCCCCCTAACCCTGCCAGGACCCCTGCTCTGACCCCCTAATCCTGCCTGGACCCCTGCCTGACCTCTAGCCCTGCCAGGACCCTGCCCTGACCCCCTAACCCTGCCAGGACCTTGCTCTGACTCCCCTAGCCCTGCCCTGACCCCCTAAATCTGCCAGGACCCTGCCCCTGACCCCCTAACCCTGCCTGGACCCCTGTTCTTAGCCCTGCCAGGACCCTGCCCTGACCCCCTAACCCTGCCTGGACCCCTGCCCTGAGCCCCCTAAATCTGCCAGGACCCTGCCTTGACCCCTAACCCTGCCAGGACCCTGCCCTGAGCCCCTAATCCTGCCTGGACCCCTGTTATGACTCCCTAACCCTGCCTGGACCCCTGTTCTTAGCCCTGCCAGGACCCTGCTCTGACCCCTCTAACCTTGCCTGGACCCCTGTTCTTAGCCCTGCCAGGACCCTCCCCATACTCCCTAACCCTGCCTGGACCCCCTGCCCTGATCCCCTAAATCTGCCAGGACCCTGCCTTGACCCCCTAACCCTGCCAGGACCTTGCCCTGAGCCCCTAATCCTGCCTGGACCCCCCTGCCCCTATCAGTGACCCCTGCCATGACCCCTAATCTGCCTGACCCCTGGGACCTGCCCTGACCCCCTAAATCTGCCTGGACCCCTGTTCTTAGCCCTGCCAGGACCCTGCTCTGACCCCCTAACCCTGCCAGGACCTGCCCTCAAAGTCCCTGCCAGCCCCACGAATCCCTGCCGCACGGGCTGAAACCTGGCCCCACATTCAGAACATCCCATCCCACTCCCGGAGGGCTCCTCGCCACGTTCCCACGGGGGTCCCACCCCCCTCCCCGGGGGTCCCACCCCCTCCCCGGGGGGATTCCCCGTTCCCACGGCGGGGCCCGAGCGGAGCCCGGAACGCCGGAGCGCGGCCGTGCGGGCCGGGCCGGACCGTGTTACCGGCTTCTCCCCCTGCCCCGGAAGTCGCGCGCTCCCGGAAGTCGCGCTGCCCTCTCGGTCTCTTTCCGCCGCCATCTTGGGCCCCGCTCCCCGCACAGTGAGTCCCGCGCCGCCATCCGTCGCCATCCGCTGCCATCCGCCGCTTAGGGCGCCGCTCGCCGGTAGCGGGACGAGCGGGTGGCCGGGAGGAGCCGGTTGAGGCCGTCGATGGGATCATGGGGGCGCCGGGCAGGGCAGAGGTGGCGCGCACCGGCGGGGATGGGGGGGGAGGCGGCCTAGGCCCCGGACCGGCACCGGGACTGAGACCGGCACCGGGACTGAGACCGGGATCGGGCTCTGCCTGTGCCGTGCCGAGTTCTCTTGGTAGATTTTCCCGCTAGTGGGAGGCGCGGGGTGGGAAGAACGAGCTCCCGGTGCTCGCCTGTCCCGGAGCCCCGGCGAGCCCGGACCTGTCGCTTTGTCCATTCCCGTAGAAATGCCCGGCGAAGCTACAGAAACCGTCCCGGCCACGGAGCAGGAGCTGCCGCAGCCGCAGGCGGAGACAGGTGAGGCCGGGGGGTGTCCGGGCTGGTTTTGGGGGAGCTGCAGCTTCCCGGGGGTCTCCCGGTGCTGCCGGTGGCGGCGGGGATTGTGTGATCCCGGCTCTCCTCACCTCCGCCATGAGGATTTTTGGGCTGTCCATTCCGTGTCCTCGTGCCAAAACAAACCGGTTCCGTGGTTTCCCACGCAAAACACGCGACTTGTGGCACAGGGAACGTGCCTGGGTGGGAGTGGGGACGCCTCGTGTCCCAAAATCCCCGGGGTGCCTCGGAGCCTGGTTGGGCTGGTCCTGGCCAGCTCGGAGTGTTGGATTTGGGAATTTTTTTTCTGTTGGATTCATTGGATTTTGGGTCTGTTTTATATCCGGGTGTCAGCTGATCTGAGGGGGCAGCTCAGAGCATGAGGGTGATCAGGGCTCTCCTGTTGGATTTGGGGGTGTCCCCTTTAGAGTTGGGGGTTTGCCAGTGGATTTGAAGTTCTGACCTGTTGGATTTGAGGGTCTCCACTGAATTAGAGTCTCTGCCCTGTTGGATTTGGGGGTCTCTCACTGAATTTTAGGAGTGCTGTTGGATTTGGGGTCTGCCACATTGGATTTGAGGTCCTCTCACTGAATGTTGGAGGTCTGCCCGGTTGGATTTGGGCTTTTTCACTGAATTTTCTGAATCTGTCGTATTGGATTTGGGGTCTGTCCCTTTGGATTTTGTTGCTCTCACTGAATTTTGGAGATCTCTCCCTTTAGATTTGGGGGTATTTCATTGAATTTTGGAGGTCTGCCCTGTTGAATTTGGAGGTCTGCCCTGTTGAATTTGGGGTCTGCCCTGTTGAATTTGGGGTCCTCTCACTGAATTTTGGAGATCTGTCCCTTTGGATTTGGGCGTCTTTCATTGAATTTTGGGGATCTGTCCTGTTGGATTTGAGGTCTGTCCCTTTGGGTTTTGTTGCTCTCACTGAGTTTTGGGGATCAGTCCCTTTGGATTTGAGGGTCTTTCATTGAATTTTGGGGATCTGTTCCGTTGGATTTGGGGTTTTTCACTGAATGTTGAGGATCTGCCCTGTTGTGTTTGAAGATCTCCTCCGCTGGATTTGAGTGTCTGCCCCGTTGGATTTGGGAGTCTATAATTGAATTTTGGAGTTCTGCCCTGTTGGATTTGGGGGTCTCTCATTGGATTTGGGCACTGTCCCATTGTGGGACCACGAGGGTTGGTGGCAGGGGACACAAGGAGGGAGCTGAGTGATGGCTGTTGCTGTGACAGCTGCACCGAGGATTCCCAGGGAGCTGCTGAGCTCCTTATCCCTCCCTGCGTAGCTGGAATTCCTCTTTGGGGCCCTTTCCCTGGAATGGCTCTTGTGTCCCTCTCAACTGACAACTCCCAAAAATCTGCTGCTCTCAAGTCTCTGATGGTGTCCTGGGATGATTTTCATCAGCTGGTCCCTGGAAAAACCCTGGAGATGGGCACGCTGATCCAGAGGGGCTCTGGGCAGGCTCTGCCCCCCAGGTGGTTTTTGGGAATCCTTTGGCTTGGTGATGTTGGAGAGCAGACCAAGGAAAGGTGGGGGTCTGGGGGAGGAGCAACAAGCAGGGATGGTTGTGTTTGTCAGGAATGTGCTCAAACGAAGGAACAGGGAGAGCAGGCAGGGATAAAGGTTTGTTCAGAGAGGGTGGCTTGCACAGCCTGTTCTGTGACAGGCCCAGGGCCCTTGGCAGCACTTGTTGCTCCTTTTGGAGGCACCAGGACGTTCCCTGGAGCAGGAAGTGTCCTGACACCCGCTGGCACTGATGTCCAGCTCCAGGCCTCCCCATCCTTCCCACAGCGCCGTGCTTTGGCTAAAACAGGAGCATTTTTCAGGGATATCATTCCCTGCCTTCCATGCACGTGTCACTGCCCTGGGTGGCAGCCAGACCAGGACACGAGTGTGACCCTGATGAGGGTGGGGCAGGGACAGGATGCTGGCATAGGGCTGGCTTTGGGCTGGTTCTGCTCTCCCAGCCGGCAGCACCGGTTGGACCAGCACTGGCTCTTCCCTGGGTGGTGCCCTTGGATCTCCAGTGGGTGCTGGGAATGACATTGGGAGTGTCAGGGCTCTCTCTGGCTCAGGAGCTGAACTCTCTCTTGGCTTCTTCCCTAAATATTGCCCCTTGATTGCTGGTTGGCATTGGGAGTTTTTCGGGAATGTCAAGGCTGCTCTCAGCTCTGGCTCAGGAGCTGAACCCTCTCATGGCCTCTTCCCTAAATGCTGCCCCTTGATTGCTGGTTTGCATTGGGAATTTTTTTAGGGAATGTCGAGGCTCTCTCCAGGCTCTCAGCTCTGGCTCAGGAATGCCTCTTCCCTAAATATTGCCCCTTGATTGCTGGTTTGCATTAGGAATTTTTTGGGAATGTCAAGGCTCTCTCTGGCTCAGGAGCTGCACTCTCTCATGGCCTCTTCCCTAAATGCTGCCCCTTGATTGCTGGTTGGCATTGGGAATTTTTTGGGAATGTCAAGGCTGCTCTCAGCTCTGGCTCAGGAGCTGGAAGCTCAGCCCTGTCGTGGCCTGTTGTCTGAGCAGTGCCCTTGGATCAGCAGCTGGCATTGGGAATGGCCAGGCTCTCTCCAGGCTCTCTAGGACCTGGCAGGGGAGCTGGAGGCTGCTCCTGGTCAGCAGGACTTGCCTTAATAAACTGTTGTTCTCCCTGTTCAGCTGCAGCTGCCCCTGTTCCTGCTCCCATCCCTGCTCCAGGTACTCGGGACCCTCCTGTAACCCCTCGTGTGCCGCATTAACCAGCGTGTGCCGTTCTGGGGGTTGCAGTTCCATTAACCTTAACAGCTTCCAGGGAAGTGGGGAGGCACTGGGGGGCCTGGCCCCACCACCCCCATGTCACTGTGCCCCCATGTCACCCATGGCTGGAGGGAGGGGCTCCCAGGGCGCTCCAGGAGTTATAACCCAGTGGGTTATATTTGACTTTTTCTTCCTCTTCTTGGGTGGGTCTTTGTTCCCCCCTGCTCCCAACAGCCCAGGGGGTGACCCCAGGCTCGTGAGCAGCTCATGCCAGACTGGGGCTCCACTGAGGTTGTGGCAGCCCCTCTGGGAGGGCAGAGCTGGATCCCTGCATCCCTGGCCCGCTGGGGTTTCCTGGTGGCCTCAGTGGCCTCCTGCCAGCCCAGGGCTCTGCAGAAAGTCTGTGTTCCACCAGGGGATGAACGTCCTGCTCCGTGCTGACCCTGGCAGTGCCTGCTGGGCCAGCAGCCAGGCACAGAGGCCAGAGGAAGGCCAGGGCTGGCTGCCTGCCCCCTCCCTGTCTCCCTCTCTCCCTCCCTCCTCTCATGGCTCACTCTGTTTCTCTCCTTTAGCTGTTCTTCATGCTGCTCATTCCCCACCTCTGACTCCATCTCCATCCACCCAGGCTCTCCCTGTGCAGCCTCCCGGCGCTGCCACGGCTCTGCCGAGCCCCCCAGGCCCCGTGTCCCCCCCGTGGTCCCTGCTGCAGCCATCCCCGTGTTCTCCATGCCCCCAGCCCCTGCCCCGCCTCTGCTGGGCCCAGTCACCACTGCCCCTCCTCCAGCTCCGCAGGCCCCGGCGGGTTTTGCAGCCCCAGGATCTCCAGGGCCTGCCCCAGTTAGCCCAGTGTCTCCAGGATTCCCAGCACCAGTGTCACCTGGTCTGGCTGCTGCTTCTGCTGCAGTGACAGTGGCCCCTCTTGCCTCCCCAGTGAGCCCCAGTTCTCTCCCAGCTGCTCTCACCTCTGCCATGAAAACTGCTCCCACTGCTGCCTCTGTGGGAGCTGCACCTCTGGCCCCTCTCCCTGTCTCTGGAGCAGCCTCAGCCCCTCTCCTACCTCCCCCATCCCGTCCCCTTCTGGCATCTCCCCCACCAGTGCTGCCTGTGTGTCCCCAGAGTCCAGGATCACCCTCACTTCCCACAGTCCCAGTGTCTCCTGGGCATCCTGCTCCCACCCCACTGGCTTCTGTTGCAGCCTGTCCCCAAGCCCCAGCTCCAGCTGCAGCCCTGGTCGGTGCCATCTCTCCCCCTGTGTTCCTGGCTGCCCCCAAAGCTCCCTTGTCACCCCCTATCCCTCTGCTGCCATCTGGGATGTCCCCTGGGCATCCTGCTGCTGCCCCACCGGGCCCAGCCCCTGGTGCCCCAGTCTCACCGCTGCTCCCAGTTGCCAAGGGCTGTCCTGTGGGCCCTGCCCCAGTGGTCCCAGCTGTGGGACACCCAGTCCCTCCCTCAGTGGCCAGGACCCCTCCTGGGAGCCCAGCCCTCAGGCAGCTCCTGCCCTGTCCACCCCCACACTGGGAGCTGCCATCTCTGTCCCAGGGCCTCCAGCGAGCCCCGTGTTCCCAGCAGCAGCTCCTGTGCCTGCTGTGCCCTCTGCCAGCTGCCCTCCTGTCACACCACCCATGGCAGCTCCAGCCACCCCTCCTGTGGCTAAAACATCTCCTGGGAGCCCAGTCACTGCCCCAGCTGCCCCCTCTGTGCCTGTCACACCACCCATGGCAGCTCCAGCCACCCCTCCTGTGGCTAAAACATCTCCTGGGAGCCCAGTCACTGCCCCAGCTGCCCCCTCTGTGCCTGTCACACCACCCATGGCAGCTCCAGCCACCCCTCCTGTGGCTAAAACATCTCCTGCTGCCCCTGTCACACCACCCATGGCAGCTCCAGCCACCCCTCCTGCAGCCAAAGCAGCTCCTGGGAGCCCTGTCACTGCTCCCCCTGCCCCCTCTGTGCCTGTCACACCACCCATGGCAGCTCCAGCCACCCCTCCTGCAGCTAAAGCAGCTCCTGCTGCCCCTGTCACACCACCCATGGCAGCTCCAGCCACCCCTCCTGCAGCTAAAGCAGCTCCTGCTGCCCCCTGTCACACCACCCATGGCAGCTCCAGCCACCCCTCCTGCAGCTAAAGCAGCTCCTGCTGCCCCTGTCACACTACCACCCATGGCAGCTCCAGCCACCCCTCCTGTGGCTAAAGCAGCTCCTGCTGCCCCTGTCACACTGCCCATGGCAGCTCCAGCCACCCCTCCTGCAGCCAAAGCAGCTCCTGGGAGCCCAGTCACTGCTCCCCCTGCCCCTGTCACACCACCCATGGCAGCTCCACCTTCTCCAGCTGCCCCTCCCTCAGCCAAAAGATGCTCCCAAGGGCTCTGCTGCTGCCTCACCTGCCACTCCAACTCCCCCACTCCAGCTCCAGCTACCCCACCTGCAGCCAAAACTGCCCCCAAGAGCCCTGTTGCTGCTCCCCCGTCCCCTGCCACCCCAGCTCCTGCAGCTCCTCCAGCTGCCAAAACACCCCCAAAGAGCCCTGGCAAAGCCACCCCAGCTCCAGCCACCCCCACTGAGGACAAAACACCCCCAAAGAGCCCTGGTAAAGCCACCCCAGCTCCAGCCACCCCCACTGAGGACAAAACACCCCCAAAGAGCCCTTGGCAAAGCCACCCCAGCTCCAGCCACCCCCACTGAAGACAAAACACCCCCAAAGAGCCCTGGCAAAGCCACCCCAGCTCCAGCCACCCCCACTGAGGACAAAACACCCCCAAAGAGCCCTGGTAAAGCCACCCCAGCTCCAGCTTCCCCTGGAGGAGGCAAAAAGTCTCCCAAGGGCAGCCCTGTCACTACCCCATCTTCTCCTGTGGCTCCAGCACCTTCAGCTCCAGCTGCCCCTGCTGAGGACAAAACACCCCCAAAGAGCCCTGACAAAGCCACCCCAGCTCCAGCCACCCCTCCAGCAGCCAAAACACCCCCAAAGAGCCCTTCCAAAACAACCTCAGCTCCTGCTGAGGCCAAAGCACCCCAAAGAGCCCTGATAAAGCCACCCCAGCTCCTGCTGAGGCTAAAACACCCCCAAAGAGCCCTTCCAAAACTGCCCCAGCCCCTGCTGAGGCCAAAGCACCCCAAAGAGCCCTTCCAAAACTGCCCCAGCCCCTGCTGAGGTCAAAACACCCCAAAGAGCCCTTCCAAAACTACTCCAGCCCCTGCTGAGGCTAAAACACCCCCAAAGAGCCCTTCCAAAACTACTCCAGCCCCTCCTGAGGCCAAAGCACCCCCAAAGAGCCCTTCCAAAACTACTCCAGCCCCTCCTGAGGCCAAAGCACCCCCAAAGAGCCCTTCCAAAACTACTCCAGCCCCTCCTGAGGCCAAAACACCTCCAAAGAGCCCTGACAAAGCCACTCCAGCTCCAGCAGCCCCTGCTGCAGCCAAAGAACCCTCAAAAAGCCCTGCTGAGGCCAAGACACCCCCGAAGAGTCCTGTAAAAGCCACCCCAGCTCCAGCTACCCCTGCTGAGGCCAAGGCAGCCCCAAAAAGCCCTGTCAAAGGCACTCCCCCTCCAGCTACCCCTGCTGAGGGCAAGGCACCCCCAAAAAGCCCTGTCAAAGGCACTCCCCCTCCAGCCACCCCTGCTGAGGGCAAGGCACCCCCAAAAAGCCCTGTCAAAGGCACTCCCCCTCCAGCCACCCCTGCTGCAGCCAAAGGACCCTCAAAGAGCCCTGCTGAGGCCAAGGCAGCTCCAAAGAGCCCTGTCAAGGCCACTCCAACTCCTGCAGCTCCAGCCACAGCCCCAGCTCCTGCTCCAAACCCTGGTGCCCCTCCAAAGCCCCCAACCCCTGCAAAATCAGACACCAGCTCTGCCCCAAGCACTCCCCCTGGCAAGAAGCAGCAGCCCCCTACCAACAACAAGGTGGCCACCAGTAACAAAGTGGCCACCAGTAACAAAGTGGCCACTAATAACAAGGTGGCCAAGCCGGCCACTCGGCCGCCCCCGAAGGCCCCGCTCGGCGCTGACGATGAGGACCTGCCGCCTCTGCTCCCCCCCGAGCCGCCCGTGCTGCTGGAGCTGTCCCCGCCCGCGGGGGTCCCGGGGGTCCCGGCCCCCCCGGCGCCGCAGCAGCCCGTCCTCAAGAATGACAAGGGTATTTTTATTTTGGGCGCGGTTTGCCGTGTGCATGGAGTGTCACTGGATGCCCGCGGGATACTAACCCCGCCCGGGGGAGTGTCGCGATAGATGTCACCGAGCCCGGCAGGCGGTGAGCAGGGAGGGGCGGGGCTCGGCGCGGTCACTAACGCGTGTCCTGTCCTCGGGCACGGAGCACGGTGTGGTTTGTGGCATGGACACGCTGAGCTGAGCTGAGCTTCACACGGAGGAGCTGCCACCCACATTCCTGTCCCTGCTGTGTGTGGTGTCCACGTGGTGTCCCTTTGTCCAGCTGGAAGGGGGGCTGTGGGCAGTGCTGGTGCCAAACTGGGCTGTCCCCACGCTCTGCCTGCAGTGTTGGGAAGCCCAGGCACACCCTGACACCTGCAGAGGGTTTGTGTGCTGTGGGCACAGAGGCCTTTCCCAGAGCAGGAAGCAGGACTGGATCCAGGTAATGGCTGCATGGGAGCATCACAGTCACCTCCAGGTGACCTCCAGCCTCTGAGGTTGGGGACACCTGGCTCTGCTTTGGTAACTGGTGTGGTCAGTGCTGTGGGTCACAAGTGGTGTTGGCACTGCAGCTGGTGACCTCTGGGCACGCAGAGGTGCTGTTCCCTGAGAGGGGTTTGGGTTTGTCACATCATCCCTGTAGTGAAGCCACGGATGTGCAGCAGCCCTGAGGGCTCATCAGTGCCGTGTGTCAGCTCTGGGTTTGAGGGAGTCGAGAGAGGCCCTGTCACACTGGGCTGCTGCCACCTCAGCACCCTGGCAGTGCACCCACCTCCTCCTCGAGCCAGTACCTCAGGCTGGAGCTGCCTCAGGATATCTCTGGGTACCTGTGGGGTTCTGGCACCCAGCTCCCACCATGGGGAGAGGCTGAGGACCCACTCGTGCCACCCTGCTGGTGGCATTTGGGGTGCAGTGAGAGCTCCTGGTGGCATCCACAGTGCAGGGAATGCTCCCTCCACCACTTAACTGGGCTGACTGGTGGCTGCACTGGGAACCAGCAGCAAAGGCTGTGTCCCCTGGACCTACCTGAGGTGGGAAGAGTGAGGGGTGTGTGTCTCTGCAGGGTCTGGCACAGAGTCTGACAGCGATGAATCCGTACCAGAGCTCGAAGAGCAGGACTCCACACAGGCCACGACACAGCAGGCACAGGTAGGGCAGATCCATGGTGGATCAGAGTCCCTTTGGTGTCACCCCAGCATTGTCACTGATCCCTCTGGTTTTCCTTCCCTGCAGCTCGCAGCAGCGGCCGAAATAGATGAGGAACCCGTCAGCAAAGCCAAACAGAGCCGGAGCGAGAAGAAAGCTCGCAAGGTGAGACTTCAGCTGTCCCTGAGGAACAGCCCCAGGCTCAGAGTCATGCTGGGGATGTCACCAGTCCTGAGATGGGAGTGTTTCCTCTAGCTGACAGCCCGGGAGTGCTGCATTTCCATGTGTATCCATGCCCTGGGACTCCAGGGGGAGGAGTGGGCACATCTGGGCTGGTTCCAGAGCTCTTTGTCCTTCACTGACCTTTCCCTCGTGTTTTTCAGGCAATGTCCAAGCTGGGCCTTCGCCAGGTGACAGGAGTCACCAGAGTCACCATCCGGAAATCCAAGAACATCCTCTTTGTCATCACAAAGCCAGACGTGTACAAGAGCCCGGCGTCAGACACCTACATCGTCTTCGGCGAGGCCAAGGTGAGCCCACCCTGGAGCCAGCAGGACTCTGTGCCAGGATTCCTCCCTGTCACCTGTGCACTGTGTGGCTTCTGCCAGGGAATGTGTTGGCACTGCCCAGCACTGGCCTCACTGCTCCTTTCCTTCCCTCCTGCAGATCGAAGACCTGTCCCAGCAGGCTCAGCTGGCGGCCGCCGAAAAGTTCAAAGTGCAAGGAGAACCTGTTTCCAACATCCAGGAAAACACACAGACCCCCACGGTGCAGGAGGAGAGCGAGGAAGAGGAGGTAATGCCTTCCCCAGCCACTCTGTGGGGCTATGGTTTGGGTTAATCCATGGATTCCTCTCCTTCATCCGTGTTTCTGTTGTGATGGCAAAGGGAGAGCACAGGGTTCTACCCTACTGCAGGGCTGGTCTCCTGGCTTCCAGTCCAGACAATCCCACTCCATGCCAGGCCTGGAACTGGCACCAATCCTGGCCTCTGTTTCTCCTTCAGGTTGATGAAACCGGCGTGGAGGTGAAAGACATCGAGCTGGTGATGTCACAGGCGAACGTGTCACGAGCAAAGGCCGTGCGAGCCCTCAAGAACAACAGTAACGACATTGTAAACGCGATAATGGTGAGTGCTGGGGGCAGCAGGTTTGGGGGGGTCCCTGGGGGAAGCTGCTAGCTCTGGGCTGGCCTCTGATTCCTGTCCTCCCCACAGGAGCTGACGATGTAGCTGCCGGAGGGAGGAGCCTTTTTTGGTGTTTCAGAGAAGAATAAAATACAGCTAAATTTAAAATTTGTACTATTTCTATCGGTTAATAAAAGTTGTGGCTTATTGTTGGTGAAACTGCTGCTCTTCGGTGCTTTGCTGGCCGCCCTTCCCTGGGAGTCGTGGCCCCAGGGTGGAGCCTTCCTCCCGGGAAGATGCCGGCGCCGATACCCCGTGCTGGAACACCACCTGCCCGTTCCCTCCTTTCCTTCCTGTCCCAGAGCCTGGCTGGACGTGAGCCCAGGGCAGCCTCAGTCAGCTGCAGGGTCACCCCTTCATCCCCTCAGGGTTCCCTTCAGGGGGGCTCCTCACTTCCCTGCAGCAGGCAGGAAAAAGGAATCGTGGATGAGGGATTGATGTGTGAATGTGTGGCTGTGGACTCCTTGGGGTTCAAACCTGGCTGGTGGCCATGTCACAAACAGCCCTGTGTAATGTCTTCATCCATGACATGGGTGAGGGGATTGAGGGTGCCTTGGTTTGTGGATGACACCAGTTTGGGTGGGATATTGGTCTGCTGGAAGGCAGGAAGCTCTGCAGAGCCATCTGGGCAGGATGGATCCATGGGCTGAGGCCAGTGAATCAAGAAGGCACCCCCAACCCCATGGAACACTGCAGGCGGGGGGAACAGGGGCTGGAAAGATGAGACAGGACCTGGGGGTGCCGGTGCATGGCTGGACATGAGCCCAGGTGTGTCCAGGATGTCACCTGGGCTGTCCCCAAGGCAGGGATTGTCCCCCAATGCAGGGATTGTCCCCCCATGCAGGGATTGTCCCCCCAGGGCAGGGATTGTCCCCCTGTGCTGGCCCTGCTGAGGCCCCTCCAGCGCTGGCTCCCGTTCTGGGCCCTCAGGGCCGCAGAGACATTGAGGGGCTGGAACGTGGCCAGAGCTGGGGAAGGGCTGGAGCAGCAGCAGGAGGGTCTGGAGAAGCCCTGAGGGAGCTGGGAAGGGGCTCAGCCTGGAGAAAAGGAGGCTCAGGAGGGACCTTTTCACCCCACAACTCCCTGAGGGAGAGCGGAGCCGGGTGGGGTCGGGCTCTGCTCCCAGAGGACAGAGAGAGACAGGATGAGAGCAATGGCCTCAGATTCCTCCAGCAGAGGCTCAGGATGGACACCAGGAGGGATTGGATTTGGGGACTCTCCGGACAAGGACAGTGGGAGGGTCGCGGGTGTCCCCTTCCCGCCCCGCATCCCCCCTCAGCACCGCCCGCACTGCGCATGCGCCCCGAGAAGCTGCTGGAAGGGCGGCGGGCGGGGGCGCGCGCGGGGCGGGGGCGCGCGCCGGGCGGGGGCGTGCGGCGCACGCGCGGTTGGCGGCGGCGGGAGGAGGCGGCATGCGCGCGCGCGGGGCGCGGGGATTTTGCTGCGTCACCACGGGCCGAGCGCGCGCGGGGGCATTGTGGGAGCGAGGCCGCGCCGAGCCCCGAGCCCGCCCGGAGCCACCGGAGCCGCCGCCGGAGCCTCCCCGGAGCCTCTCCCGGCAACCGCCCGCACCGCCACCGCGCCGCCCGTACGGCCGGAGACACCGTCCGCAGCCCGAGCCGCACCGCGCAGGAGCGCCCGCCACAGCCGTCGCCATCCGCCATGTGAGGCCCGGGGGTGGGAGCGGCACGGGCAGGCCCCGCCAGGCCCCGCCGGGCCGCGGGCGCTGCAGCGGGAGCCGCTCCGGCGCCGCCGAGCGCGGGGCTCCCGCCGCGTGCCGACCTTGGGCGGCCGGTGGCTCTTTCCCCGCTTATCGCGTGCGCGCGGCCGCGGTTACCGGGTGAGGGCGGAGCGCCCCGGCCCCGGTTACCGGCTCGGCCCCGGGGATCTGCCGCGCTGCGCGGAATGAATGGGGCTGCGCGGGTGGCGGGGGGTGTCCGGGCCGTGTTGCGCGTTTCTCGGTGGGTCCGTGGCCACCGGCACCCGCCGAACGGTGGCGGCCAAAACCGCGAACTCCCGGTAAGTAGCGCGTGGAACCATCCAGAGCGTGCAGGCGAGAGGATCTGTTTATAAACTTCCAATTTTCCCCGTAAAATCCTTCCCTGGGTTTTGCGCTGTCCCTGAAAGTGTCCAAGGCCAGGCTGGACAGCTCGGAACAGCCGAGCTGTTGGGATGGGCTTTAAGGTCCCTTCCAACCCAATTCCAGAATTCTGTGAAAAACGGAAGAATAGCAAAAAATCCCCTCAGGAGGGGGTGGAAGCGCATGGAAAGCCCCGGGGCAGCCGTGGTGCTGCTCTGCCCGGTGCAGGTGATCTGCTGGATCTCCTTCCCGAGTGTGTCCACGTGCATCCCGGGCGGAATCCCGCGCTCCCGGGAGTCTGGGCTGCCGTGCCAGGGAGCCCTAATTAACCTCCTTCCTTGGAATTCTCCCGGGGCCGCTTCAGCGACCCAAAACCAGCTCGTGGCAGAGCTCTGGTTGATGTGAGTGTTCCCTCGAAGTGCTCGGGAAAGAAGAGCCGGAGCTGCAGGCAGTATTCCTTCATCTCCAGTGGCAGGACAAGGGGAAATGGGTTCCATCTGCTAGAGAGCAGGGTTAGGTGGGATTATTGGGGAAAAAAATCCTCCTCTGAGGGTGGTGAGGCAGTGGAATGGATTTTCCAGAGGATGCTCCATCCCTGGAGGTGTCCAAGACCAGATTGAGCAGGGCTTGGAGCAGCCTGGGATGGTTGGAGGTGTCCCTGCACATGGCAGGGGGGAGGTTGAATGAGCTCCAAGGTCCCTTCCACCCCAAATCACTCCATGATTCTGTGACCTCCACATGTCTGGCTGGAAGGACTGGAGGCAAGAACACTTCCTGAGGTTTTGTTTTGTCAGGAATTTGGTCTGAGGACTGCCTTACGCGTTGGGGGACCAGTCATTCTTGGTCTCATGTCCCCAGCCAGGCCTTTACTTTTGTTCTTAAACTCTGAACAGTGGAGCTGCTTCATCTTAACATAAGTGAAAGAACTGTGATCAAGTTGGAGTTTTTTCGTGTCATTTCTGTAGATTTCATCATCCTGAAACTTCAGCACTGCTGCATCTGCGTAGAATCATCTAAAATCTAAAATGAGTCTTTTTTAATGAAAAAAAAAAGTGCCTTTTTAGAGTGTATGAATGAAAGGAAAAGTTATTTTGTAAAACAGGTTTTATTAGTGTCTGGGAGGGGAAAATCTTGTTGAGGGTCTGACTCCTGCAGCATCCTCGAGCTGTGGGAACTGTCAGGATTCTTCCAGGAGACAAAGATGGGGTTCCATAGGCACAGGGTACAGACAGAGAACAGGTTTGGAAACTTCCTCAGTGCCGCAGATGGGGAGATTTGAGATTGCTCTGGTGAGTTCAGCGTGTCAGGAGCTGCTGCTATGCCAGAGACCAGGATGTATCCAACAGAGGCCCTGTGGATCAGGCAGAGCCTTGAGGGCTCTGTGGTGAAGCTGAGCCTCCACATTGCCCATCAGTGCTGCTGGGAAGCTTCTAGAACCTGTTCCACAGTGCTGGAATAACGATTGCCATCGGAATGTGGGGACTGGAGGAGCCAGAGGAGCTGTGGGGGTGGCTGTGGCTGCTCAGGAAGTCCCCAAAACACAGGTGGATGGGACAGAGGAAATCCTCCCTGGAGTGGAGCACATTTAAATTCCCTTCTCTTCTCCCAATTCCATGGAGGTGCTGGATAACCAGAACACCCCTGACAGGAGGCTGAGCTCCTTTGGGATTTGGGTGAGCAGGATGGAGCTGTGCAACAGGTGGTGTCAGTGTCTGTGAGGGGAGATTTGCTGTGGGGGTGTGGGAGCACTGGGAGCACGTGCAGGGCTCCCCACAGGCTGCTGCTGTGTGTGGTTTTCTCCTGGGAATCTCCGTGTGGGCAGGAGACAAAAAGGAGCTGCGGCTTCCGCCTCATCCCAGCTCTCCAGCGGGTCCTGCCTTACTGGTTGGAACGGGTGAGTCCTGATTGAAGCTCCCAGGGAGGTTTCCCTCCTCCCTTTGGGAGGTTGAGATTGGAAAAGCAGATAAAGGGAGGAGAGGCAGCTCCAGCTCATTCCGTGCTGGCTCAGGATGAATTCCCAGGAAAGCAGCACAGATTTGGGTTCAGAAATGTGAATTATGGCCGAGTAAAACCTATCTGGGATCTCACTGCTCTCCAGCTCGGGCTGTGAGTGTTGCCTTGAGCTGAGTGGGGTTTCTGGAAGCGTTGGGAGTTTGTTGGTGCCTCAAATCCCGGAGATGCCGAGGTCAGGGTCAGGAGCTGGGAGCCTGCAGCTCCCTGGGAAGGCTGGAGATGTCTCCATTGACATTGAGAGCTGGGAAGTGTTAACACCATTCAGCCCCTGCGTCATCCAGGCAGGGACACTGAGATTTCTGTTGGATAACGGGGCTGGAGCCACGTTCCAAGTGCCCCACGCTGCAGGGTTTTGTCTCCCAGCACAGAGGGAGCAGAGCAGGGCCTTTCTCATCTTCCTTTCCTTTTGAGAGTCTTTCATTCCCCGTTAAAAGAGGAAATCTGTGTCCAAGATGGGTTTAAAAATACCACAGTAAGAAAATTGCTGCTCTGCTGCTGCACTTCACCTGAATAAGGTGATAATTAACCTGCCTGAAATGCTGCTGTGAGGGGATGCATCAGGTTTTCACCCCTGGAACAGCTGAAACTCAAGGCTGAATTCAGAATCCACTTGTTTTTATGCTCTTGGAAATTAAATCCATGGATATATTGGTCTCTGCCCAGGTGTTGTGGCACCTACAGGAGGTGTTGGGGCTGCTCAAGGCATTGTGGCCATTCTGCCTTTCTGAGCTGGCACCAGTGTGGCACTGGGGGAGCTCAGAGGTGGCTGCTTTGGGGTTCAGCTGGAGCTGGGCTGTGCCATTTTTGGGTTCATCCCTAGGAAATGTGTATGGGAGCAGTAGGAGCCTTTGGGTGATCCCTTTGCTAATTGTGCCACAGCTTAATGACAACAATTAATTGATGATCAGGTGAGTCTGGAAGTTTAGCAAAGGTCACCTTAATAAATGGTCTGAAGAGTTATTTTTTTGATCAGATATTGGCTTAGAGAGCAGCACAAAGAGCCTCACCTTGGT
Organism: Luscinia luscinia; assembly: GCA_034336685.1. NCBI lineage: Eukaryota > Metazoa > Chordata > Aves > Passeriformes > Muscicapidae > Luscinia > Luscinia luscinia. The sequence continues at coordinate 135,193 of JAKWBO010000036.1, read as the reverse complement.
GTGGTGGCAGCTGCTGTCACAGGTCGTGTCCCATCAGCTTTCCTGGTTTAGACCCTTGTCCAGCTCAGAGTTTTCCACCTCATCCCTCTGCAGCTGGAAAAAATTCCTCACTGTGAGGCAAAGGAGTGGCAGGTAAAGGGGGAATGGTTAAAGAGGAAGATAAAATGGGATATTGGGATGAAATTCCTCCCTGTGAGGCACAGGAGTGGCAGGTAAAGGGGGAATGGTTAAAGAGGAAAATAAAATGGGCTGTTGGGATGAAATTCCTCCCTGTGAGGCACAGGAGTGGATTTCCCAGAGGATTCCCCATCCCTGGAAATGTCCAGGGCAGTCTGGACAGGGCTTGGCCAGTGAAAAGTGTCCCTGCCATGGCAGGGGGTGGCACTGGCTGAACTTTACGGTCTCCTTCCCAACCATTCCACAATTCCCTGATCTCAGGGAGTGTGAGGAACACCCGTGGCCTCTGTGCCTTAGCAACAGCCCTGCTGGGAGCCCGTTTGTTTCTCCTGGAATGCAGGCGTGCCCTGGGCTGGGCTCAGCTGCCAGGGGAGCACTGCAGGGGGGGAGGAGGTGGCTGAGCCCAGCCAGGTCGTTTTCCCTGCTCCACAGAGCACAGAGCATTGCAGGTGAGTTCTCGGGGTGGAACTGCAAACACAGGGGTTGCTCCAGAGCTCTCTGAATTTCCCAGCTCCCCTGGACAGGCTGTTGCTTTTTGAGGTGGTTGTGCAAAGGCAGAATAATTCCAAAGTGCATGGGAGTCCCAGTGTGAGTACTTGGGAGGTTGTAAAGAGGTTGGAGCAGTGATTCTCCAACCTGTGCTGGCTTAATTTGGTCTTAATCATAGCAAATCCATTTTTTATAGTATCAATACCACCAAAAAGGGATTTTTTTTTATATTTTAATTCAGGTTTTAACTCTTTGCTTGACAAAACCACTATGAAGTCTGCCCGTGCCCGAGCTGCTGCCACAGTCTGTAGTAGCTCTTCTTGAAGTTTATCAAAATTTTGATCTGCTGAAACATTTATTTCAGTCTCAGATTTCAGTGGCTCCTCCCTGGAGCTTTCTGGGGGTGTCAAACACCGAATGCATCGTTTCCTTTTATTCTTGCTCTCTCTTTTCAGCTCCAAGCAGCTTTAAAAAATAACAGTAAGCTCCAAATGCAGGTTTTAAGAGCAGAAAGATTTTTTTTTGTTGGATTTCTCAATGAAAATCAATGCTTTTGTGTTTCTGCTGTGCCCACAGGCAGCCTGCCTCTGCAAAGTGGTACGACCGGAGGGACTACGTCTTTATTGAGTTCTGTGTTGAAGACAGCAAAGACGTAAATGTAAATTTTGAAAAGTCCAAACTCACGTTCAGGTGAGTTAATTCAAGCACAGGGAGGGATGAGGAGAAGCAGATTTGTTCTATGAAATGTTTTTGGGTTAAATATCAATTCGTTTTTGTCTTGCAGTTGTCTTGGAGGAAGTGATAACTTTAAACATTTAAATGAAATCGACCTTTTTAATAATATCGATCCAAATGTGAGTATTCTGATTCTTCCTGAGTTTTTGATGCTGGTGAGGGGCTGGCACAGATTGTCAGAGAAACTGCAGATATTCCATCCCTGCAAAGTGTTGAAGGCAATGTTGAAGCAACCTGAGCTAGTGGAAGGTGTCCCTGCCCACAGCAGGGGTTTGAAACTTGGGTTTTGATGTCCTTTCCAACCCAAACCATCCTGTGGTTCTGTGATCCTAGAAAATACCATCTGTTCTTTAGGCTGCTCCCTGGATTTGGGGAAGATTGCTCCTTAGAACATAAAAGCTCAAAGTCAGCTCCAGAAAAGCTTCTCTGGGTGGTATTTTCCAGGACAAGGAATAAGGGAAGGGGTGACGATAAATGAGGGATGTCAGCAGTTCCTGGTGAAGGTCATCCTGGTGGTACTAATGGATATTTGGTCTTTTTCAGGAATCAAAGCATAAAAGAACAGACAGATCCATCTTGTGTTGTTTACGAAAAGGAGAGTCTGGTCAGGCATGGCCAAGGTTAACAAAAGAGAGGGCAAAGGTGGGTCTGGGCATCTGCTGCCTCCCCTGGCTTTTAATGTAGTGAAAATTTGGGTCATGTTCAGATTCTGGAGCAGTTTTGGGTCACTTTCCTGCTCCTTATCCCAGCTCTCGTTAACCTGTTCTAACTGACAGCCAGTCACTTCCTTGTCCTTAAATAATTCCTTGTCCTTAAATGACTCCTGGTGTTGGTGCAGCTCAACTGGCTCAGCGTGGACTTCAACAACTGGAAAGATTGGGAAGATGATTCAGATGAAGACATGTCCAATTTTGATCGCTTTTCTGAGGTAGGAAACAACAAATTCCCAAAGTTTTGGGGGTTGCCAGCCAATGAATCCGAGGTTTTTTTGCACCATCACTTTGTAATTCCTGCATGGGGGCAACTGATCTGTTATATCAAGGGGGGCTGATGGTTTAGGATCATTTTGGGTGGAGAGTGGGGTTGAATTCACCCCAAAGTGTGGCTGTTGTGTCTCTGAGCAGATGATGAACAACATGGGAGGAGACGACGACGTAGACTTGCCAGAAGTAGATGGGGCAGATGATGTGAGTATGTGGGTGTAGGAACACCTGCAGGGCTGGCTCAAAAGTCCTGAAAAAGGCTTAAATAGCCCCAAACTTTGTTTGCACAGGTGATGTCACCTGGGGAGGCCACTTCTCTCCCCTCTCAGCAGTGCTGAGGGTGGTGGGGACACCAGTTTGGTGTCTGTGTCTCTGCAGTGAGTTCAAGCTGAGCTCACTGAGCCCTCTGGAACCTGGAGTTCCTTAAAAAATCCAGATTTGGGAACAGCAGCTCTTTGTTGGCTGGGGGGGGTGGTAGAGGAGCCAACTGCTCCACTTAAAGGTTGTTTGTTCTCCTTTCCAGGACTCACCAGACAGTGATGATGAGAGTAAGTTGTTGTTGTTGTTATTGTTGTTGTTGTTGCTGTTTTTTGCCCCTCACCTGCTCAAGGCTCCCAGCTCGGGCAGGGCCAGCAGATGTTCATCCTGGCCACCAGCTAAAGCCAACCCTGGCAGACAAATCTAATCTGGGAAAGCCTCTCCACACAAGCCCCAAATACCAGTTTGACCTTCCCAGGCAGCTGCAGTTCCAGGGAGGCTTTGGCTTTAGGAGCTGCAGGTGCTCAGGGTGGCTCTGGCACGGCTCTCCCTTGGGAAGAGCCAGGGGGGAGGGAGGGCAGAGGCCCCAAAGTGCCCCGTGACCTCCTTGGTTGCTGGCCAGGTCATCTTGCTCATGTCCCTTGTGACATAATAGTTCCCTGAGAGCTTTTAAAAACCAGCCAAGCAAAAAATAAAACCCACAAACCAACCACTAATTCTCTTCTTGTCTTTTCCCTCTAGAAATGCCAGATCTGGAGTAAGGCAAACTGTTGTCTTCAGGGTTTTGGGGAAAGAAGTTCATCACAACATTTCATAATTGAGATAAGAATTCCTGAGTTGATAGCCCTAAAGGGAGATCCTGCATCCTTTAACCCATTTTCAGTCCATTTTAAATGGCTTCACTGATGGTAGGTGTGTCCCATGGCACGGGGCGGTCTTAAAGCCACGAGAGGCAATAACGTTATGCATGAACCGTTTTCCAGACTTCCAAAAAAAACAAAAAACAAAAACAAAAAAACCAAACCAACCCAATTGAGGTGTAGGCAATCCGTTGAGAACAGTTGCAATAAAGTTTACAGAGCCTCCTTGCCTCGTAGCAGATGTAATTACAATGGAAGAACCCTGAATTAACACTGAGTGATAAACGAGCATTTTCCTTCCCCCCCCCGCCCTCCACGGCCTGAAATTGTCCGTTTGTACCGGGAACAAAAACTTTGTCATTGGCTCCCCAAATTTCAGCAGGCGAGGTGCATCCCTGTGTGGTGTCTTCAGGTCTGTTTCACTAAAAGTTTGTATCGAAAAGGAAACTTTAAAAATTCTCCTTGTTTTTCGTGTTGGCCCCCCTGACCGGTGCCGGTGGCCGGAGCCTGCCCCTGGTCCCGTGTGACCCCAAACCTTTTCCACCTCCTCGCCCGGGGTGCGAGTGGCTGTACATTGTTGCTTGTCAATCTGTACATTTAGACCAAATCGTATTTGCACTGTGGGTTTGGCAGCAAGTGACAGACCGTGGGGCGCGCGGGCGCCTGCGAACCGGGCTGAAAAACCTCAATTTATGTTCAGAGCAGCTGGGATTTTTTTAATGTCTGCATTCTTTCTAATAAACTGTTGAAGACTCCCTGGCTCTCCTTTGGCCTGGGCCTTGTGCATTCCTCATTGCCGAGGGTGGGGTGGGACCCCTTTCAGTGGGGGAGGGGGTAAATGGGGTGGGACCTCCTTTAATGATGGGGTCAGTGGGGTGGGACCCCCTTCTATGGTGGGGTTGGTGAGGTGGGATCCCCTTCTATAGGGGAGGGGTAAATGGGGTGGGAGCCCTTTTATGGGGGGCATCCATGGGGTGGGATCCCCTTCTATGGAGGAGGGGGTAAATGGGGTGGGACCCCCTTCTGTGGTGGGGTCGGTGAGGTGGGATCCCCTTCTATAGGGGAGGGGGTAAATGGGGTGAGACCCCCTTCTGTGGTGGGGTCAATTGGGTGGGATCCCCTTCCATGTGGGGGTACTTAGGGTGGGATTCCCCTCCCCTTGGTGTGGCACTGGGGGATGGGATCGCCGCAGGGGAGGGGTCAGTAGGGTGGGATTCCCTCCCCTTGGGAACAAGAGTGGTCAGTGGGGCAGGTTCCCCTCAGGTGGGTGGGATCCCCTTCCTTAGGGAGTACGGCAGAAATGGTGCGGTGGTCCCCAGTCCCCTGCGGGGGGTTTTGGGATCTGGGACACAGCAGTGACCCGTGCTGAGGGGGCACTATAGGGACACCCGGGCCGTGAGGCGGACACGGGCCCGGTGACGGGCGGTGCTGTGAGGCGGGGTGGGGCAAAACCACAATCGGGGTGGAGGCGGACCCGTCACGGGCCCGGTGCGGCCTCGGCCGCGGTCACGGCGCCCGCCCAAGGACAAGCGCGGGACACGTGCGCCGCCACTTCCGGTGACCTTCGCCCGGGACACGCCCCTTCCCACACGCCGCCCTATCAGACCGCAGCGCGTTTTGACGGATGGATCCAAAACCCAATCGAGAGGAGGCGCAGAGCGGGCGCCGCATCGCTCTGACCAATGGGAGCGCGAATTCTCCCGGCGCCTCTCGGCGGAGCAGCCAATGGGAGCGTGGTGCGGCAGTGACGTCAGCTCAGTGGCCCCGCCCCGCGGGGGCCGTGAGGGGCGGGCGAGACGCGGGGCTCAGTCGGCGCCGCCATGTTGGGGCTCGCGGGTCGTTCCGCTGCCGCCGCCGCCGCCGCGGCCCGGCCGCTGCTGCCCCGCGGGGCCGCCCCGGGCCGGGACCTCCTCCCGCTGCTCCTCGGCCGCGGGGCCGCCCCGGCTGTCGCCGTCGGGGCGCGTGAGTGCGGGGCGGGCCGGGGTCACCTTGGGGCCTGCGAGGGCGGGGTGCCGGTGGTGAGGCCCCCGTTACCGGGATGAGGGGATGGGCTGCGGCAGAGGAGCAGCGGCCCTGGGGCGTGGGGGACTCAGGGACTGCGGGTGTAGCGGGGGAGGGAGTTCAGGGGCTGCTGGGTGCGCTGAGGGAAGGGGGTTCAGGGGGTCCTGCCTGCACTGAGGGGGCTGCGGGTGTACCCAGAGATCCTGGGTGCACTGAGGAGGGGCCAGGGGGTCCTGGGTGCATCAGGAGAGCGGGTCAGGGTGCACTGAGGAAGGGATTTCAGGGGGTCCTGGCTGCACCGCAGGGGGTGCAGGGCTCTCGGGCTGCAGGGGAGCCCCATCTCCGCACCCCCCAAGGAGCTGCCCTGCCCCGGCCGACCTTGACGCGTCCCTCTCCCCGCAGGACGGGACTATGCCGCCCAGGCAGCCCCTGCCGCCAAGGCCGGCTCCACCACCGGCCGCATCGTGGCCGTCATCGGGGCCGTGGTGGATGTGCAGTTCGACGAGGGGCTGCCCCCCATCCTGAACGCCCTCGAGGTGCAGGGCAGGGAGACGCGGCTGGTGTTGGAGGTGGCTCAGCACCTGGGTGAGCAGCTAGCACGGGGAAACGGGATGGGGAGGGGTCCTCCTGTGATGATGTTTCCAATGACTTTCGTTCTCCTGAGCTTGCTGAAGCCACGGATTTCAATCTGAGGAGGTGGAAAATGGCTGCCCGAGGGCAGGCTCAATTTTCCTCAGGGCTATTTTATTCCTGTTGCTCCTCTTGGTCCTTCTCCCAGCAGAATGTCCCCTTGGCAGGGCCTGGGGAAGCCACCAGCAGCTGTCCCCAGGGTCAGCCTGAGGACGCTGTGGTGACTGTGCTGTCCTTGGGCCCTGGCAGGGGAGAACACCGTGCGCACCATTGCCATGGACGGCACGGAAGGGCTGGTGAGGGGACAGAAGGTGCTGGACTCTGGTGCTCCCATCCGCATCCCCGTGGGCCCTGAGACCCTGGGCAGGATCATGAATGTCATTGGGGAACCCATCGACGAGAGGGGCCCCATCAAGACCAAACAGTGAGTGATGAGGGGCTGGAAAGCACCCCAGGTGTGAGCAGGGAGGTGGCTCTGGCTCTCCTGGGTCACAGCCCCTGGACTGGGGGGCTCAGAGCAGCTGCCCACCCTCCTCTCCCCCTGCTCCAGGTTTGCTGCTATCCACGCCGAGGCCCCTGAGTTTGTGGAGATGAGTGTCGAGCAGGAGATCCTGGTGACAGGGATTAAGGTCGTGGATCTGCTGGCTCCCTATGCCAAGGGTGGCAAGATTGGTAGGTGACCCCCAGAGCAGGGGTGGGTCTGGGGAGTGGGCACCTGGCTGGGATTTCCAACAGTTCCTCTGGGACACTTTTCCTTCACTGATGATTCACACCATGACTTTCGTTCTCCTGAGCTTGCTGAAGCAACGCTTTTTGTATCTGAGGAGGAAAGAGCTGAAGGGAAACCCTGGGGGCAGCCAGGCTGGCTTAGGGTTGAGCAGGACCCTTATTTCCCACCCCTCCCAGGTTTGTTTGGAGGTGCTGGTGTGGGCAAGACTGTGCTGATCATGGAACTGATCAACAACGTGGCCAAGGCCCACGGTGGTTACTCGGTGTTCGCCGGCGTGGGCGAGAGGACCCGTGAGGGCAACGACTTGTACCACGAGATGATCGAGTCTGGGGTCATCAACCTGAAAGATGCCACTTCCAAGGTGTGCAGGGACCCTGAGGGGGAGCTGGGTCCCCTGGGGAGGTTCTGACACCCTTGGTGCAGCGCCAGGCGTGGCAGTGACCCCGTGCTGACCCCAGGGTCCCACCCGCAGGTCGCCCTGGTCTACGGGCAGATGAACGAGCCGCCGGGCGCCCGTGCCAGGGTGGCCCTGACGGGGCTGACGGTGGCCGAGTACTTCAGGGACCAGGAGGGTCAGGACGTGCTGCTCTTCATCGACAACATCTTCCGCTTCACCCAGGCCGGCTCCGAGGTCTGTGCTGGGCACTGGGGCTGCACCTGCTCCCCACCTGCACAGCCCCTCGTGCTCTGTGCCTCACGCTCTGTCCTCTCACAGGTGTCAGCCCTGCTGGGCAGAATCCCCTCGGCTGTGGGCTACCAGCCCACGCTGGCCACCGACATGGGCACCATGCAGGAGCGCATCACCACCACACGCAAGGGCTCCATCACCTCGGTGCAGGTGAGGGCAGGACCAACCCCAGCGTCCTGAGGGGCTGTGTCACCTGCCTGCCACCAACTGTCCCCTCCCCTCTGTGTCCCCAGGCTATTTATGTGCCGGCTGATGACTTGACTGACCCTGCTCCCGCCACCACCTTTGCCCACTTGGACGCCACCACGGTGTTGTCCCGTGCCATCGCTGAGCTGGGCATCTACCCGGCCGTGGACCCGCTGGACTCCACCTCCCGTATCATGGACCCCAACATCGTGGGGCCCGAGCACTACGACGTGGCTCGGGGTGTGCAGAAGATCCTGCAGGTGAGGGGTGATGGGGCAGCCCCTCCCCGTGGGGCGCTGGGGTGGGGGATCAGCACTGGCCACTCACCCTGTGTGTCCCCCCCACTCCTAGGATTACAAGTCACTGCAGGACATCATTGCCATCCTGGGTATGGATGAGTTGTCCGAGGAGGACAAACTGACCGTGGCTCGTGCCCGCAAGATCCAGCGCTTCCTGTCCCAGCCCTTCCAGGTGGCCGAGGTCTTCACCGGCCACATGGGCAAGTTGGTGCCACTGAAAGAGACCATCAAGGGCTTCAAGCAGATCCTGGCAGGTGAGGTGGCTCTCAGGGGGTCTGGGGGAGCCCGGCTGGGCCTCCCACTCCCCCCTGACACGGTGTGTCCCCCAGGTGAATACGACCACCTGCCCGAGCAGGCTTTCTACATGGTGGGGCCCATCGAGGAGGCGGTGGCCAAGGCAGAGAAGCTGGCAGAGGAACACGCCTGAGCCCCCCTGAACACCCCCACCCCCGGCTCCGCTGGGGCCGGACCCCCAGTATTTAACATTTCCAATAAAACAGCCGTGAAAACGTTCGCAGACTCTGTGTGTGCTGTGGCTGCTGCTCTCAGGGCTGGAGGGATGCAAGTCCTGTGAGCTCCCCCCAGTTCTGAGCCCCTCTGTGGTGGGGTTGTGCTGGGTTCTGTCTCAGCTGCTCCTGCAGTGCAGGGACCCCCCAGCCATGGGGCTCCCCAGGAGGAGGACGAGTCCCCCTTTGTCCTTTGGGGTCCCCTCCCCAGAACAGCAGCGCTGCCCTTCCACTGCAGGGACAGCTCGGGGGCTGACATGCTGGTCCTGCGTCGCTGCCCAGCCCTGTGTCCGTCTGTCTGTCCCAGTCGTTCCCCCTGCCTCCCCGTGCAGTTCCAGCTCCACCATTTCGCAGCACAAAGAGCCGCCCGGCCCGGCCCCGGCAGCTGCCGCTTAGTCCGCGGGGTCCCGGGGGGGCCGCTCCAGCCCGAGCTCGCCCAGTGCGGGGCTGGGGGACGCCCCCCAGGGAACCGGGACCACCCCCAGCACCGGACCCCTCCCCACTGCTCCGCCGGCGCCCCCCCGGTGCCGGGCTCTGCTCACCAAGGAGGAGGAGGTCCGGGGATATCCCCGCGGAGGGGGCAGCCGAGGGTCCCGCGGCGCGGCCCCGGTTTGGGGGTGTCCCCCGCCGTCCCCCCGCACCCCATAGAGGGCGGCGGTCCCTTTAAATGGCGGCGCGGCCCCGGTGGCGGAGGGGGCGGCGGCGGTCGCTGACATCACGCGGGGCCGGGAGCACCTGCGCCCCGCCCGGCTCCGCCACCGGCACCGGCACCGCAGCGCACCGGGCCGGGCGGGCACCGGGGCTGCTGCGGGAGCCCCGCGCCCCTCCCCAGGTACGCACCGCGCAGGACGGGACCCGCGCACGGGAATACCGGGACCCACCGGGACCCCCTACGGGGCTGGGATGGCTGTACAGGGACCCCCGGATCTGTACCGGGACCCTCTGAGACCGGGCCAGCTGCACCGGGACCCCCAGCTCTGTACCGGGACCTCCCCACCCCGGGGAACCTCCACCAGGCGGGGAACCCCCGCACCGGGCTGCGCTGCCCGTCACCGGCTCCGCTGCCCCGCACCGGGAAGGGACACCCCCGTTTCCATTGCGGTCGCACCGGGACAGCCCCCCGCACCGGGACCCCTTCTCCCCCGCCGCCCCCGGGGCCGGTGTCGCCCCCGGGCCCTGCGCAGCGCGGCCCGGCCGGTGCCGCGTGACGTCACCGGGGATCCCGGGGGCCGGGGGGAGCCGGGGCAGCCGCTGTCCCCGCGGCCCCACCGGGCAGCACCGGTGTTCGCCGGGGTCCCGCTCCCGCTGCGCGCCGCCGTTCCCGGGGGTCGCGCCGGGGCTGCGGGGAGCGAGGGAGAGCGAACGAGACAGCGCGGAGGGGGGGGGAGTGGAGGGAACGTTCCCGGGGTTGCCGGTACGGGGTGGGGAACCCGGGGGAGCCGGGGGTCCCGGAGCCAGGGGTGGGGGGCGTCCCCGCGTGGGGATTCCCCTGCCCTGACGCCCTGCCGGGGCGGGGATCCCTCCCACGTGGGCGCGCCCGCCCCGGTGACGCCACGGCGGCGCCGCTCCCGGTGACGCCACTGCGGCCGCCGTGACGTGCGGGGGAGGGAGGGCGGGAGGGGGGGGAGGTCGGGACGGGACGGGGGCGGTCCCGGGACCCGCTTCCTGCCGCGGCCGCGGGTTCGGCTCCGCGGCCCGGCCCGGTACCGGAGCGGATCGGAGCGGCCCCGGCCCGGCCCGGTGCGGCGGAGGGCCGCGCCATGCCGAGCCGCCCCCGCCCCGCGCCGCCTGAGCCGGGCCCGCGCCGCCGCCTGCCAGGTGCGGGGTCGCGGCGGAGGAAGGGGGACAGGCGGTAACGGGCCGTTAACGGCCCCGCCGGGGGGGGGGGGGGCGGAGGTGCGGCGATCGGTTGCGGCGGTTTGGGCCCGGCTCAGGCGGCGGAACCCCGCTCCCCTTTGCTGACCTCGGTGAGACGCCGTGCTCTCCCCCCGCTTCCCCCTGCGCATCCCGGTTCCGTGGCGTGACCCCCGTCCTCCTCCGTTACCGGCGACCCCCCCGCTCCCCTGCAGGTGCAGCGGCCGAGGGCCCAGACCCGCGGGGAGCCCGGTGCCCGTTCCCGGTGCCCGGTGCCTTCCGGAGGTCGGGAGGAGCCCCTCCCCTCCCGCACCGCCCGTCCGTGTGTCCCCCTCACCCCACCGCACTCTCCGGGACCGGGACCCCCCTGCGGCGGCGGGGGGGGGCGCGGACACCGAGCCCCATCCCCGGAGACCCGGCGGGGGGCTGCGAGAGGGGGCTGGGGTGTCCTTGCCGCAGGAACCAGGGGTCCCCGCACCGGGGGGTGCGGCGCTGCGGGGCCGGGGCGGGGCCGGTCCCGTGTCCCCCGTGTGTCCGTCCCCGCAGGAAGTGGCCGGGAAATGGCAGCCGGTTGTTGCGTCTCGTTGTTTTTGAAACGTCCTTTTAATCAGGTCGCGTCACGCTCCCGGGGCCTCCCGGTGCCACCGGGCCGGGGAGGCCGCAGAACCGGGGAGGGGCCGAGCTCTGTGCCCGGGGAATGGCACCAGCTCCAGGGCACCGAGAGTTCCCCCCCAGCCTGGAGCTCTGTCCCCCTTCCCAGCTCAGCTCGCGGGGACACTCCTGGCCCCAGTGTCCCCGCGGGGATCCGCTGTCACCGGCTTTGACACCAGGCGAGCGTCGCTGCCACGCGTGGCCGTGCCCGGTGTGACAGGAGCCTGCCTTGTCACCCACCATCCCCGAGGTCCCCAGGTGTCCCATCCCGAGGCTCCTGCCCCTCGTCACCTCGCCCGGCTCCGGTTTCGCTCCGTGGCCCAGTTTCAGCTGCGCTCTGGGTGGCTCGGGGCGGGGGGAGCGGGGCTGCAGGATCCCCGGGTGCCGGTGGGAGGTGATGGGTGGCCGTGGGTGGCCGTGGATGGCCCGTGTCCACAATGCACCCGGCACTGGCTGAGGTCCCAGCCATGCCAAGGACGGCGCCTGGAGTGTCCCTGGAGCAAGGGTGACATTCCCACCTTGCTGCCTTTTATCTTCACCCGGCCCCTTCCCCAGCCTGGCACAGCCCAGCCCACCCCCCTCTGCCACCTGCAGCTGCCACCTGCCCGGTGCTGGCCCGTCCCTTGGCCGCCTCCTCTGACCTCCAAAGCCGGCAGCGCCTTCCCGGCCGGCGCATCACGCCCCGGCTGCCACCAGAAAGGCTTTTCCTCCTCCAGCCCCGCTGCTGCCGCTGTCCCCACGCCCGGGGGTCCCCGCTGGGCCGGGGTAGGGGCCGGTTCACGGCTGCGGGTCCGTCCTGGGGTGTCCGGGAGCCGCGTGCCCGTGGCGGCTGCGTCACCGCCCATACGGGTTCCTCCGGTGGATGAATCACCGGTGGCCCCGGCCAGGCTCGGTTGCCCCTCTGGCCCCTGCCAGGGCACCAGCTGAGGCGGGTGAGGGTGTGATGAAATCCGGGTTTCGACACGGGCTGTGGCACCAGCTGCTGCTCAAGTGCCGAGTGCGGCCTTGGCCCTCCTGGAGAGGTCGGTGCCGGGTTTGGCAAGTGCCACAACCAGGAGTTGCCAGCGGTGGCAGCTCTGGGGGAGTCCCCAGCACTGGGGCTCCCACTTCATCTGCTGGGCTTGCAGAGCCTCAGCCCTCCATGCCCCATCCTGGGCTGAGATCCCTCCTTGTGGCCTCGGGTTTGAGGGAGTGTTTGGGGTTCCTGGGGGATGAATGTCACCAGTTCCTCCCAGCACGGCTCTGGCCTCAAACCCTGGAGCTGTGCCTGGGGCATGGGGTCCTCTCCACCTTGGGGGGGATGGCAGGGACACTGTCACCACAGGGTTATTCCTGTGCCAGGAGTGTTGGGTTTTGCTGGGTCCTTGTGGGGTCACAGAGCTGTTTTGGGGGGGGTCCTTGGCTGGGAGCCCCCAGTCTCACCCTGGGTGATGGCTGTCCCTGGGGACACCGGTGACAGGCTGTGCTCAAGCAGGTGACAACTCGTCCAGCTGGGGTGGCTGAGCCTGGGCCAGATCACAGCACAGGTGGCATCTCAGTCCTGGGGGGGCTTCACTGTCACTCCTCACCCTGCCCAGCCCTCGAGCCCCAGGCTGGGACTGCAGGGGGAGGGAACAGAGGGTCAGTGCTGGGTGGTCACCACACTGGCAGCCCCAGCCCATGCCAGTGACTGACCCTGTGCATCTTCTCCCCGTGCAGAAATGGAAACAAACAACCATTTTAACTTCACTGGCCTTTCCTCTGCACCCGCTGCCTCAGGACCGAAACCCACGCCTGCCTCAGGGGACCCCCCCTTCGCCCACAGCTCCCCGCTCGGCTTCCCCCCGCAAGGGAAAAGTGAGTGACCCCACGGGGACAGGGGCTGTGGGGCCAGAGGGGACACAGGGATGGGAGATACACAGGGATGGGGTGGCCGTGGGGCCAGAGGGGCCACAGAGATGGGGTGACTGTGGGGTCAGAGGAGCTGCAGGGATGGGATGGCAGTAGGGCCAGAGGGGACACAGGGATGGGAAGGCTGCAGGGATGGAGGGGACACACAGGGATGAGAGGGGGCTGCAGGGCCAGGAGGGGACACAGGGATGGGGTGGCTGAGGGCCAGAGGGACACAGGGATGGAGGGACACAGGAATGAGAGGGCTACAGGGATGGAGGGGACACAGGATGGGAGGACACAGGGATGGAGGACACAGGATTGGAGGACACAGGGATAGGAGGGACACAGGGATGGGAAGGCTGCAGGGATGGAGGGGACACAGGATTGGAGGACACAGGGGTGAAGGACACAGGGATGGAGGGCAGGGATGAGAGGGACACAGGGATGGAGGGGACACAGGGATTGGAGGGACACAGGGGTGGGAAGGACACAGGGATGGAGGGGCCGTGCAGCTCCCGCTCCAGCACGTGGGGCCAGGGCCGGGGTCTGCGCGTCCCTGCCGCCGCCTTGGCCTAGAAAAGCCGCGGCGCCGGCACAGGGGCCGCGCGTGGATTTGGCCGTCAGCTGATCCGGCACAGCCCTGCCAAGCGCTCGGCTAATCCCGGCATCCCGCGGTGCTCGGCCCGGTGCCGGCAGAGCCGGTTTGGCAAACGGCGACCGTGCAACTCCCCCCCAGCAGAGGGGGCGGCACGAGCAGGGCTTGGGCAGCTGCTCGGTCATCGCTTCGTCCCCAAACCCACTGGAGGGACCACTGACCTCGCCGCCCCTCTGCTCCCCTCGCAGGTCTGAACGGGGGCATGAATGTCAATGGCTTCTCTACTGTATCCCACCCCGGTACTTCAGGGACGTTCTCGGCCGGCTCGGCGCCCGCCGGGGCGCAGCCGCTCCGCGCCTACGACTGCCTGTGGGACTACGCGCCCTACGCGCCGGCCGGCGGCCTCAAGGACGGCGCCCCGCCCGCCCTCGGACAGTTCCCCCTCAACGGCGTGGCCGGGGGGTCGCGGCCGGCCTCGCCAGGACGCGGCACCAACCTGCGGGCGGCCGGGCAGGAGTTCTGGGGCAACGGCACCGCCGGGCCCATGGGGCTGAACTTTGACTCGCAGGAGCTCTACGACTCCTTCCACGAGCAGAGCTTCGAGCTGATGCAGAACGGGCCCGACGGCTTCTACGCGGCGGGTCAGTCGTCGCCCATCCTGAGCTCGGACGCGCAGCCCTTCCCGCTGGCTCCGGACGAGCCGGACACCGGCCAGGGAGCTGCTGACGGCGCAGCCAAAGAGATGCCCAGCACCACCAGCACCACCACCACCACCATCACGGAGAACGGGGGTGGGCTGGTGGGCAGCCAGGAGCTGGAGGAGGCACAGCCAGGTAGGAGCCCAGGAGAGCTTATGGTGGAGTTGGGCATCGTGTTCTTGGGGAATCCCAGCTGCTCTGGGGTGTGTCCTGGACAGGGTTTGGCCGGTCACGGCTTGGAGAAGGCATTGGGATCTTGTAAAAGCTGGCTGGGCACAGCCCGTGGTGCCACCGCGGTGCCATGGAGTGTCCCAGCGCAGGGAACAGCAGTGGCTCTGTCACCATCACGTCTCAGGGTCCGTTTTTGATGGATTGTTCCCTTCAGACCTGAAGATGTGCAGCTACAACGGGGCTGCAGCTGCTGGCACGGGGTCGCTGGGGCCGGAGGGGCCCGTCCTGGGGGGCGCATCGCCCATCGCCCCGCGGCTGGAGGACACCCACATCCTCAGCGAGGACCCCCTGGAGCCCTTCGAGTCGCTGGCCAGAGGTAGGGCTGGTGGCCAGGGGGGCTCGGGGAGGTGCTTGCGGGGCAGGACGCGGAGTGGGGGGCACAACCATTCCCCCATTCCCTGGCCACGGTGCCCGGGATGAGGTGATGGATGTGGTGATGGATGTGGAGGTGGAGGCGGCGATGGCCGCGCGTCCTGCGGGGGCAGGGGCGGGCCCGCGTCCCCGCCGCGCTGCCGGCCCTTCCCTGCCTTCCTTCCCTTCCTTCCCGTCCTTCCCAGCTCCGTGACGAGGCTGTTAGTCAGCGCCTGAACTTCCGCGCTGCTGAGCATCGCCACGGCCATTTTGGGCTCCTCCGCTTCCCAGAGGAGGAGGCGGGGCTGGGTTTGGGGGGGATAGAGGGGGGGAACAAACCCCATTTAACCCTTCAGCTGCCGGATCCTTTTTTGGCCACTCTATTCGCCCCCACCCAACCTCTCCCCGGGAGCGGAGATGTGGGTCCGTGCGCCCCCAGCCCTGGTGCTCACCCCCCTCCCCAGACCCCGGCACCGGCGACCTGTACGCCATGGACGACTCGCGGCTGGTGAGCGACAAGTCGTCCCTGGAGGAGCCCCCCGACCTGGCCGGCAGCCCCGGCCCCTTCAGCCTGCTGCCCGCCAGCCCCTCGCCCGCCCCGCTGCTCGATGGCCCCGGCTCGCCGCCCGCCCTGCACGGTACGCGCGGCCCCGGGATGCTCCGGGGGAACGGGGGGTTTCCCACCGTGTGCCGGCCCCCCCCCGGGGGTCTCTGTGTCACCACCGAGGCAGCGCAGGGAGGGGACGCGCGGCCCCCGTGACGTGTCCGGTGACGTCCCTGACCTTGGCTCCTCAGGCGACAACGCCGAGCTGAAGAGCGGCGACCACGCGGGGCTGCGGGAGTCGGGGTCTCTGGAGCTCGACCCTCCGCTGGAGCCGGAGTCCCCGGCCCCGTCTGCGGAGGAGGAGGAGGAGGAGGAGGAGGAAGAAGAAGAGGAGGAGGAGGAGGAGGAAGAAGCCGCCGACAGCTGCCCGGAGACTTCGGCCGTGCCAGAAGGAGACAGCGCCCAGCTGAGTGCCTCGGGGGCAGGTATGGCCGCGGCCTCACCCCCTCCCCGTGCGGACCCCCGGTGCCCCCGCCCCCAGCCCACCGTCCCACCTGTCCCCTCCCCGCAGGTGATGCCCCTCGCCGGCGCATCGCCACGCAGGAGGAGGTGCGCTTCCCGCTGCAGCACGGGTACGTGCGGTGTCCCCGAGCCTGTTCCTGTCCCCATCCCGCCCCACAGCTCCGGCTGCTTCCCACCGTCCCCTGCCAACCCTCCTGTCCCTGTCCTGTCCCTGTCCCCATCCCCTTCCCACCATCCTGCTCCTGAAACTATCCCCGTGCTCATCCCCTTCTCCTTCCCACCCTGTCCACGTCCTCGTCCCCATCCCCATCCCCTCCCCATCCTGTCCCCGTCCCCACCCCTTCCCATCCTCCTCCTCTTCCCATCCCCTTCCCATCCTGTCCCCATCGCCAACCCCTCCCACTGCTCTGTCCCCGTCCCTGTCCCCTCCCCATCCTGTCCCTGCTCCTGTCCCCCCCCTCGGGCCGTCCTGTCCCCGTCCCCTCCCCATCCTGCGGCCATCCCCGCCCCCTCCCCATGCTGCCCCACGGTCCCGGCTGACGCTGCCGTGCCCAGGTGGAGGCGGGAGGTTCGGATCAAGAAGGGGAACCATCGCTGGCAGGGCGAGACCTGGTACTACGGCCCCTGCGGGAAGAGGATGAAGCAGTTCCCGGAGGTGATCAAGGTACTCCTGGCTGGGTCGGGGTGGGGGCTGACCCGAGCGGCGGGTTCTGGTTCACCACAGCCCCCCCAAACCCCAAAACTGGAGGCTGCAGCGAGCCCGTGAGCGCTGAGCCCCGCTCACAGCCCTTCCTCCTGCTCCCTGTGCCCAGTACCTGAGCAGGAACATGGTGCAGGATGTGCGGCGTGAGCACTTCAGCTTCAGCCCCCGCATGCCCGTGGGAGACTTCTACGAGGAGCGGGACACGCCCGAGGTGGGTCTGAGCCCCTCCGTGCCCCCCCAGCCCCGCGCTGTGCCCGGGGGTGACCCCGATTTGTGCCCCACAGGGCGTGCAGTGGGTGAAGCTGAGCCCCGAGGAGATCCCCGGGCGCATCCAGGCCATCACAGGCAAGCGTGGCCGGCCCCGCAACGCCGAGAAGACCAAACCCAAGGAGCCCCCGGCCACCAAGCGGGGCCGGGGCCGCCCGCCCAAGCTCAGGATGGTGGATTTGCTGAGCAAGACGGACGCACGGCTGCTGAAGAGGCTGGAAGCACAAGGTAAGCCCCTTCCCCAGCCCCCTCGCAGCCTGGCCCCAGCGTGATCCCAGCTCCTGGTTCATCTCCTCTCTCTCCCTCTGTATTCCTCCCCCCCCACCCAGAGGTGCTCAGCGAGGAGGACAAGTTGAAAATGAGCAAGATCAAGAAGAAAATGAGGCGGAAGGTGCGGGCAGGGGGCTGCTCAGGTTTGGGGAGGTTTCCCTGGTGCAGGAGGTTCTTGAGTGGGTCTTGTCCTCCCCTTTAGGCCAAGAACAAGCAGAAGCAGGAGGCCAAAGCCCCCAGGACCAAGGAGGCTAAGAAGAAATCCAAGGTGAGTCTGTAGGCTGGAGAGAGGGATGAGATGAAAAATGAAGATAGATTTTCTTCCTTACATTTTATTTTCTCCCTTACATTTTTTCCCCCTACACATCCTGGCTCTGACCCAGGCCAAGGAGAAGAAGGGGAAGCCTGAGAAGGGCAAGGACAAAACCCGGCCCAAGGAGAAGAAGGGCACCAAGGGGGCTCGGAAGGCAGACAAGGGGCTGCTGGCCCAGCGGCGCCTGGAGGAGCGGCAGCGGCAGCAGCTCATCCTGGAGGAGATGAAGAAACCCACAGAGGACATGTGCCTGGGGGACCACCAGGTGGGCTGTGCTGGGGGGGCTCAGGTCACCCCGGGGAGCCAGCAGCTGGCCCTGACCACCCCACCCCTCTCTTTTTCTCCACAGCCCCTTCCAGCCTTCTCCCGCATCCCGGGGCTCGTCCTGCCCGGCCGCGCCTTCTCCGACTGCCTGACGGTGGTGGAGTTCCTGCAGAGCTACGGGAAGGTGCTGGGGCTGGAGCCGGCCCGGGACGTGCCCACGCTGGGGGCGCTGCAGGAGGGGCTGCTGGGGGTGGCCCCCGGCGCGGGGCAGCTGCAGGACCTGCTGGTGAGGCTGCTGCAGGCAGCGCTCTGCGACCCCGGCCTGCCGCCCTACTGCCAGGTGAGACCCCCCTGCTGTAGGTGGGACACTCCTCCTGTAGGTGAGATCCTCCTCCTGCAAGTGGGACCCTCCTCCTGTAGGTGGGACCCTCCTCCTGCCAGGTGGGACCCTCCTCCTGTAGGTGAGACCCTCCTACTGCAGGTGGGACCCTCCTCCTGTAGGTGGGACACTCCTCCTGTAGGTGAGACCCTCCTACTGCAGGTGGGACACTCCTCCTGTAGGTGAGACCCTCCTACTGCAGGTGGGACCCTCCTCCTGTAGGTGGGACCCTCCTACTGCAGGTGGGATCCTCCTCCTGCAGTGGGACCTCCTCCTGCAGGTGAGACCCTCCTACTGCAAGTGGGACCCTCCTGCTGTAGGTGGGACCCTCCTCCTGTAGGTGAGACCCTCCTGCTGCAGGTGGGACCCTCCTCCTGTAGGTGAGACCCTCCTCCTGCCAGGTGGGACCCTCCTGCTGCAGGTGGGACCCTCCTGCTGTAGGTGGGACCCTCCTGCTGTAGGTGGGACCCTCCTCCTGTAGGTGAGACCCCCTGCTGCAGGTGGGACCCTCCTCCTGTAGGTGGGACCCTCCTGCTGTAGGTGGGACCCTCCTCCTGCAGGTGAGACCCTCCTACTGCAGGTGGGACCCTCCTCCTGCAGGTGGGACCCTCCTCCTGCAGTGGGACCCTCCTCCTGCAGGTGGGACACTCCTCCTGCTGCAGGTGGAATCCCCTTCCCCACTAGGTGAGACCCCTATTAGGTGAGACCCCTCCCAACCAGGTCAGACAATTCCTTCCCTTTCACCCCTTTTCCCCTTTCACCCTCTTTCTCCTGTCACCTCTTTCTCCTTTCACCCCTTTCTCCTTTCACCCCCTTTCTCCTTTCACTCCTTTTCCCCTTTCCGCTTTTCTCCTCTTTTCCCTTTTCCCCCTTTCACTCCTTTCTCTCTTTCACCCCTTTCACTTCTTTTCACCTTTCACCTCTTTCTCCACTTCCCCTATTTTTCTCCCTTCCCCTTTCCTTTCTCCCCCTTCTCGCCCTTCTTTTCTCTTTCATTTTTCCCGTTTCCATTTCTTCTCTCCTCTTTCCATTTTCTTCATCCCTTTTTCTTCCCCCACTTTCTTTTTTTTCCCCTCCATTTCCCTTTCTCCCCTCCTCCCTTTTCCATTTTCAATCTTCTTTCTTTTTCCACCTTCCCCTTTATTTCTCCCCCTCCCTTCTTCCCCTCACTTGCCTTTCCTTTCACTCCTTCCTCCTTTCTTTTCCTTCCTTTTTCTTCCCATCACTGTTATTTTTTTACCTCTGCTTTCACTTTCCTTCCCTCCTCTTTCCTTTTCCCTCTCTTTCTCCCCTTTTCACCAGCTTTTCCATTTTTTCCTCTCACTTTGCTGGGGCTGTCAGTTGCTGCAAAACTCAGGACAGGGAATCCTGGATTTGGGTGCTCTTCCCCTTCCTCTCCAGCAGCTTTTGGGGTGGGTCCATATCTGTCCTTGTGCTGGGAGCACCGAGAACACCCCTGGAGCACCTCTGGGCAGGAACCCCCTCCTGGCAATCCCCATGGGGACAAGGAGGGGACTCCCCTATCCTGGTTTGAAGGACACATGTCTGCCAATAAAGGCAGAGGCTTCTCTTTGAAATGGAGAATGTATATCCTCCTCCTCCTCCAAATTATTATTATGATTTTGAAATTAAGGGGCTCTCAGGCAAAGATATGGGGAATTAGGAATAACAGTTCTTTACCAGGAAAATTAAAATAGAAATACAGTAGTACAAAGAACAATCCCAACCCTGCCAGAGTCAGAATCCAAGCTGACACCCCATCAGTCAGTCAGGATGTTGGCAGCAGTCCCATTCAATGGTGGCTGCATCCTCCTGCAGTGGCAGATGTGGTTCAGTTGAAGCAGGGTTGCAGTTTTCCTCTGAAGGTCCAGGGATGATGTGGGAAGGTCTGGTTTTCCTCTGGAATCCAGTGGGAAGATGGATAACTTGCTGTCCAAAATCTCAGTTTTTATCTGGGTGGGAAAGGCTTGGCTCCTGCCCTGGCTGGAGCATCTCCCAGTGGGATGATGTAATTTTATCAGTCATGCACTGGGACTCGAATGGCCATGAACAGGAGATATCTCCTGGAGGAAGGAAGGGTAGATCATGGAAAAGATAAAGATGATTGCCCCAGCTGGTTTTTAACACCTGGCCTATTAACAGGAGATAGCTCCTGGAAAAAGGGTGGGCTATAGAAAAGATAAAGATGATTGCCCTAGCTGGTTTAAAGATGGCCCATTAGCAGATATGTGCCACGGAGATAAGGAAATCACTGCCCCACCCAGCTTCAATAGATGGTGATAGAATCCGCATTTCTGGCCACATGAACCCAACACATCCCCAAACCTCTCCCTCTGCTCTGCCCAGTCCATGAAGATCCTGGGGGAGAAGGTGTCGGAGATCAGCCTGAACCGGGACACGGTGTCGGAGGTGCTGCGCTGCTTCCTGACGGCGCACGGCGCGGGCGCGGAGCTGTGCCAGGGGCTGCGCACCAAACCCTTCCAGGCGCTGCCCCCCGAGCTCAAAGCCGCCATCCTCGTCTTCCTGGTCAACGAGCTCAACAGCAGCGCCCTCATCATCAGGTGGGGCTGGGTTTGGGGCACAGAAATCCTCTGGTTCTGGGTGCTGGGGTGGGTCGTGCTCCGCTCAGCCTGCGCTGTGTTCCGCAGTGAGATTGACAAAACCTTGGAGAGCATGTCCAGCTACAGGAAGAACAAGTGGATCATCGAGGGCCGGCTGCGCAGGTTGGTGGGGAAGGGGCTTCGCTTGCAGCCCCTCAGCACCTTCCCCTGTGCCCCTGGCATGAGGGGGACAGATAGCCAACACCTCCAACCGTGTCCTGGCAGGCTGAAGGTGGCCCTGGCCAAGAAGACGGGCCGTCCCGAGTCGGAGATCACGGGGCTGGAGGACGGGCGGCGCCGGCGCAGCTCGCGCCTGACCGAGGACGTGGGGCTGGAGATGGAGGAGGAGGAGACCCGAGGGCGGAGATCCCGCCGGGAGGAGGAGGTGGGGTGCTCTGGGCTGTGCTGGGGAGGCAGAGTGTGTCACCTGGGGGGGGTCTCTCCATCCCTGACTGATCATCCCTTCCCCAGGCTGACACCTCTGCGTCCAGCGTGCCGGAGCTGGAGCGGCAGATCGAGAAGCTGGCCAAGGTGAGCGGGTGCTGGAGGGATGGTGTTGAGCCCTCTGGGGGGGCTGCAGCCCCCTCACCACCCCGTTCTCCCCACAGAGGCAGATGTTCTTCCGCAAGAAGCTGCTGCATTCCTCCCAGACCCTCCGTGCAGCCTCCCTGGGCCAGGACCGGTTCCGGCGGCGCTACTGGGTGCTGCCCCACCTGGGCGGAATCTTCGTGGAGGGCGCGGAGGGTGAGCGGGGAAGGGGCTTTTTTTTGGGGTGGGGGTGGGTTGTAGCAGCTGGGAGACACCCCACATCTCACCAGCTGCTCCTCCTCGTGTGACAGCAGCTGAGCTGGAGGCTCAGGAGCCCCCGGAGGAGAAGGTGTCCCCACACGTGGCCCCGGTGAAGGAGGAGCCGGCGGCCGTGCCGGTGGCCAGCAGGACCAGCTGCCCAACCTCAGCCTCCCGTGCCCGTGGGCGGCCCAGAAAGGGCAAAGAGGAGCTGGCACAGCACTGCGAGCCCTGCCCCACGCCGCTCAACGGGGTCCTGGAGGAGCCAGAGCCCCTGGGGCAGAGCCAGCACGACCTCAGCCAGTCCGCCTTCCTGTCCTGGCTGAGCCAGACCCAGTCGTCCCTGCTCAAGGACTCGGTCCTCACCCCAGCCAGCAGCCCCGGCAAGGGGGACACGGGGCTCCCGCCGCCTGAGGGCCCCTCAGAACCCGTGGAGGAGGAAGAGGAGGAGGAGGAGGAGGAAGAAGAGAGAGCCCCAGAGGCCATGGCAAAGCCAGGGCCCTGGTTCAACCTGCTGCCCCGCACACCCTGCGACGACCGAGCCGCCCTCGCTGCCTCCTCAGCCGAGCCCTCGCCGCGAGCCCCCGCATTCCCCCACAGCCAGGGCCGGGGGGAGCCCCCCAAGGGCTCAGCTCGGCAGGTACGGGGTGAGGGGGGCTGCACCCAGCACGTGCACCCCGACCCCAGGGGTTTGGGGAGGGGGAATCTCTCTGGGCGGCTGCAGGGAGCAGGGTGGGACCCCCTGCAGGGGTGGTGGCACTGGGGGATCTGTCCTGCTGTCCTTGACAGGCTGGGGAGAGGGGGAACAGAGGGGGCTCTGGGATTAGAGGGGCTGCAGGATTGTGGGACTGAAGAATTGGGGCTTGTAGGATTGGGGCTGTGGGATTGAGAGGCTGCAGGACTAGGGAGCTGAGGAATTGGAGGTTGTGGCATTTGGGAGCTGCTGGAGTGGGGGCTGAAGAACAGGAGGTTGTAGGATTGGGGCTGTGGGATTGAGGGGCTGCAGGATTGGAGGGCTGAAGAACTGGGGTTTGTAGGATTGGGGCTGTGGGATTGAGAGGCTGCAGGACTAGGGGGCTGAAGAATAGGAGGTTGTGGGATTGGGGCTGTGGTATTGAGAGGCTGCAGGACTTGGGAGGGGTGCAAGATTTAGGGCCTTCAGTTGTGATAATCCCTGTGGGTCCCTTCCAAAACAATATTTTATAATTCCCTGCCTGTCCCTGCAGCTGAACGGCCTCCCAGCCGACAACCCCACGGCTCCCCTGCTCGCCTCCACGCCGGTGCACGCTGGCCCCAGGGCCCACGGCGCCTGCCCCCGCAGCCAGGCCAGCCTGGAGAAGCTCCAGGACGTGCCAGGACAACCCAAACGCCGGGGGAGACCCCCCACCAAATTCTTCAAGCAGATGGAGCAGAAATACCTGACGCAGCTGACGGAGCAGCCGGTGCCCAGCGGTGAGAGCCGGGACCCCGTGGTGCCCTGGGACCCCCGTGGTGCCTTGGGACCCCCGTGGCGCCCTGGCACGGTGCTGAGCTGGCACTGCCCTCCTTGCAGAGATGCAGAGTGGCTGGTGGTGGCTGCGGGACCCCGAGGAGCTGGAGGCCGTGGCGCGGGCGCTGCACCCGCGCGGCATCCGGGAGAAGGCGCTGCACAAGCACCTCACCAAGCACCGGGAGTTCCTGCGCGAGGTGTGCCTGCGGAGCAGCACGGGTGAGCCTGCCTGGAGCCCCCAGAGCCACCTGGGGAGTCTGTCTGTCCCCCTGTGAGCCCCCAGAGCCACCTTGGGAGTCTGTCTGTCCCTGCTGTGAGCCCCCAGAGCCACCTGGGAGTCTGTCCCCCTGTGAGCCCCCAGAGCCACCTGGGGAGTCTGTCTATCCCTCCTGTGAGCCCCCAAAGTCATCTTCTGACTCTGCCTGTCCCCTGTGAGCCCCCACTGTGAGCCCCCAGACTCATGTTCTGACTCTTCCTATCCCCCTGTGAGCCCCCGGAGTCACCTTGGGAGTCTGTCTGTCTCCCCTGTGAGCCCCCAGAGCCACCTGGGAGTCTGTCTGTCCCTCCCTATGAGCCCCCAGAGTCATCTTCTGACTCTGCCTGTTCCCTGTGAGCCCCCAGAGTCACCTTGGGAGTCTGTCTGTCCCCCTGTGAGCCCCCAGAGTCATCTTCTGACTCTGCCTGTCCCCTGTGAGCCCCCAGAGCCACCGTGGAAGCTTGCCTGTTCCCCTGTGAGCCCCCACTG
The DNA here is from genome assembly GCA_034336685.1 of Luscinia luscinia. Classification (NCBI taxonomy): domain Eukaryota; kingdom Metazoa; phylum Chordata; class Aves; order Passeriformes; family Muscicapidae; genus Luscinia; species Luscinia luscinia. Next base: position 111,517 of record JAKWBO010000036.1, on the reverse strand, counting down.
TGAGCCCCCAGACTCATGTTCTGACTCTTCCTATCCCCCTGTGAGAGCCCAGAGCCACCTTGGGAGTCTGTCTGTCCCCTGTGAGCCCCCAGAGTCACCTTGAGAGCTTGCCTGTCCCCTGTGAGCCCCCACTGTGAGCCCCCAGACTCATCTTCTGACTCTGCCTATACCCCTGTGAGCCCCCAGAGTCACCTTGAGAGCTTGCCTGTCCCCTGTGAGCCCCCAGACTCATCTTCTGAGCCTGCCTGTCCCCCTGTGAGCCCCCTCTGTGAGCCCCCACATCCCATCTCCTCTCCAGATCCCATTTTCCACCTGTGTGCTAGGATGAGGTTCTGCTTTCTGTCCCCCCTTCCTGACTCCATTTTCTCCCCTCCAGACCCCATTTTTTCCCCTCGAGACCCCATCTTCCTTCTGTGTCCTGGGATGGTTCTCTCCCCTCTCTGACCCCATTTTCTCCCCTCCAGACCCCATTTTCCCCCTGTGTCCTGGGATGGGTCTCTCCCCTCTCTGACCCCTTTTTCTCCCCTCCAGACCCCACTTTCCCCCTATGTCCTGGGATGGGTCTCTCCCCTCTCTGACCGCTTTTTCTCCCCTCCAGACCCCATTTTCCACCCCGCTGCTGCCGTGTCTCCGGGAGGCCCTGGCTCAGTGGTCAGTGCCGGACCGAGCCTACGAGACCGACCTGGGCGTGCTGCAGTGGGTGGAGGAGCTGGAGCAGCGTGTCCTCATGGCTGACCTGCAGATCAGGGTGGGTTCCTGGGGTGTTGGTGTGAAAACACATCATCCCAGGGTGATTATGTGCTGGTGCTTTTATTGAGGAGCTCTGGGAATCAGGGGTGCAAACCCAAATCTGACTCCAACATGGATTCAAGATAGATGTGTGTTTATACCCTTTTAGTTACATATTAATTATTTATTATTTAGTTATATATTAATTATTAGACCCATATTGTTCTATTGTTTACATTGATCTTATCCTAGTATGAATTTGTGCAGTTTTCCAGACCCCATCTTCCCTGACCCCATTTTCTCTTTTCCAGACCCCATTTTCTCTGTCTGTCCTGGGATGGGGCTCTGCTCCCTTTCTCCCCTCCCTGACTCCATTTTTTTTCCCAGTCATCAGGACCCCCCTAAACATCCTTTCTCATGATTCTTGTTACGAGTACATAGTTTCTCGTGATTCTTATTATAATTAAACAATAATTCTATTCAATTACCGAACAATCATTATATTTAACAACTGTATTATTTATCATATGATGATTACACAGGTGCAGATAAAGCTCAAAGGGCCTAGTTCCCTTTCCCAGGCCTACCTGTCTTGGTTTGAAGGATAGGTGTCTGTTCATAAAGGCAGAAGCTTCTCTTTGAAATGGAGAATGTAAACCCCCATCCTCCAAATTATTATTATAATTTTGAGATTAAGGGATTCTCAAGCAAAGATATGAGAATTAGGAATAACAGTTCTTTACCAGGAAAATTAAAATAGAAATGCAGTATTACAAAGAGCAATCCCAACCCTGCCAGAGTCAGAATCCAAGCTGACACCCGTCAGTCAGGGTGTTGGCAGCAGTGCCATTCAATGGTGCAAATCCCACAGCAATAAGAATCACTGCCACACCCAGTTTTTAACAATGGCCCATTAACAGGAGATATTCCCACAGAGAGAAGGATCACTGCCACACCCAGTTTTTAACAATGGCCCATTAACAGGAGATATTCCCACAGAGAGAAGGATCACTGCCACACCCAGTTTTTAACAATAGCCCATTAACAGGAGATATTCCCACAGAGAGAAGGATCACTGCCACACCCAGTTTTTAACAATAGCCCATTAACAGGACATATCTCCTGGGGGAAGGATGGGTGGTGGGAAAGATAAAGATGATTGCCCCAGCAGGTTTAAAACTGGCCCATTGGCAGATAATATGTGCCATGGAGATAAGGGTCACTTATAGAACACACATTTCTGGCCACATCAACCCAACACCCCACCAAACCCAACCTTTCCTTCCAGCCCCCTGACCCTATCACACACATTTTACAAACATTTTTAACCCTTGATTGTCCCCACCCAGGGCTGGACGTGCCCCAGCCCGGACTCGGCACGGGAGGATCTGCGCTACTGCGAGCACAAGGTGGAGGCCATGGAGGAGATCACGGCGCGGGGGCGGCGCGGGGACGGGGCCCCCCCTCGCCGGGAGCTGACCAACCCTCTGGACCTGGCCGTGCTGCGGCTGCTGGCGCTGGAGCAGAACCTGGAGCGCCGCTACCTGAAGGAGCCGCTGTGGCCGCTGCACGAGGTGGTGCTGGAGAAGGCGGTGCTGAGCGGCGCCCAGGAGCTGGGCGTGGGGCCCACCGAAATGTGAGCGCCCCCCAAAAACATCACCCTGCGCTCCGGGAATGGAGGGGGGACAGCGGGGTTTGTGCTGGGGGTTTGGGGCCTCTGAGAGGCCATTGGGGGATCTCCCAGGGATGGGATTCCTTCCTGGGGACGAGATGTTGTTCCTGGGATGGGGATCCTTCACAGTAACCCCCCCTCAGACATCCTTGGTGTCTCTCTTGAGGATGACAGTGTTTTCTTGGGTCTCTGACAGGAACAGGGAACCATTTGGATTCCTCTTCTGGGGATCAGAACCCTTAATGGGCATGTGGGGTGCCAGCAGGGTCTGTCCTGGGGGTTTGGGGTCTCTCAGAGGCCATTGGGGGAATCTCCCAGGGATGGGATTCTTTCCTGGGGATGAGATGTTGTTCCTGGGATGAGAGGCCATCAGGAGATCTTCCAGGGGTGGGATTCCTTCCCTTGTGGGTCACTTGTGTTCTTCCTGGGATGGGGATCCTTTACAGGCTTGTGGGAGTCCCTCAGGCATCCCTGGGGTCTCTCTTCAGGATGAGAGTCTTTTCTTGGGGTCTCTGACAGGAATGGGGAGTTATTGGGGTTCCTCTTGGAGATGAAAGTCTCTTCTGGGCATCAGAACCCTTCCTGGGCATGTGGGGGGCCAGCAGGGTCTGTCCTGGGGGTTTGGGAGGGGGGTTCCAGGGCAGGACCCCATCCCAGTCTGAAGCCCTCCCTTTGGGATCACCCTGGTGGGGTTTGGGGTTTGGGGAGGGTTCCAGGCAGGACCCCCATCCTGGGCTGTCCCACAGCAGGGTCTGGGACCATCTCTGGGATTTGGGGTTTGGGGGAGGATTCCAGGGCAGGACCCCCATCCTGGGCTGTCCCACAGCAGGGTCTGGGATCATCTCTGGGATTTGGGGTTTGGGAGGGTGGTTCCAGGGCAGGACCCCCTCCCAGTCTGACCCCCCCCGTCCCCGCAGCGCCTACGAGATCACGCCGCGCGTGCGGACGTGGCGCCAGACGCTGGAGCGCTGCCGCAGCGCCGCCCAGGTGTCCCTGTGCATCTTCCAGCTGGAGAAATCCATCGCCTGGGAGAAATCCGTCAACAGAGTGGTGAGAACCCGCCCTGGGGGGGCACGGCGGGGTGGGAGCTGGAGGTGGATGGTGGTCAGCATAAACTCAGGCGCTCTCCATGTTGTGGGCTTGAAGTTTGCAGTTTATGGCACGGGGTGTGGTGTAAAGGGCTCAGCTGGGAGGTGCCAGCTGCAGCTCTGAGCAGGGCAGAAAGAGAGTAGGGGTGTAGGAAGAGTTCTAAGAGATAAGGGAGTGGTAAGAGAAGGAAGTAAGAGAGCAATTTTCCCATTTACAACACAATAAATCTTCTATGTTGAATATTCTAATTTCCACTAACCAATCTAATACAAGATACAAATTCTCTAACATTTACATACAACCTATAGGAATTGCTACATTACCATGTTTTACAACTTTCTTATCTCTAAACCTTATCTGGGACCCTTCCTGCCATGCCTGGAGAGGGTCTTTGGTATTTGCAGCAACTGGTGTTATCTCAACAAAGGAAGATCTTCAAGCATTGCTGATCTCAGCCACTCAGTCATCTCAATCTCACTTATGGTTTCCATATTCTCAAAATCTATTTGCTGAGCAATAATATTTATAAGTTTTTCCTTCCCAGCACGGGGGGTGGGGGTGGTCCAGGGGGTTCCAGTGAATCTCTGAACCCTCCTCCCGTGTCCCCCCCCCCAGACGTGCCTGGTGTGCCGGCGAGGGGACGATGACGAGCAGCTGCTGCTGTGCGACGGCTGCGACCGCGGCTGCCACCTGTACTGCCACCGGCCCCGCATGGCCGAGGTGCCCGAGGGGGACTGGTTCTGCTCCGTCTGCGTGGCCAGGGTGCGTCTGCTGGGCTGGCCAGAAGGGGTCCCACACCCTGCTGGGAAAGGAGGAAAGTGCTGAGGGAGAGAAGAGGTCCTAGGAAAGGTGTCCTGGGAGTTGTATCGCGCTCCTGGGGATTGTATCGCACTCCTGGGGGTTGTATTGCACTCCTGGGAATAACATCCCACTCCTGGGAATAGCATCTCACTCCTGGGAATTTTATATTTCACTCCTGGGAATTATAGCTCACTCCTGGGAATTATATCTCACTCCCGGGAATTACATCTCACTCCTGGGAATTGCATCTCACTGCTGGGAATTACATCTCACTCCTGGGAATTGTATCTCACTCCTGGGAATTGTATCTCACTCCTGGGAATTATATCTCACTCCTGGGAATTGTATCTCACTCCTGGGAATAGCATCTCACTCCTGGGAATAACATCTCACTCCTGGGAATTATAGCTCACTCCTGGGAATAGCATCTCACTCCTGGGAATTTTATATCTCACTCCTGGGAATTATATTGCACTCCTGGGAATAACATCTCACTCCTGGGAATAACATCTCACTCCTGGGAATTATAGTGCACTCCTGGGAATTATATCTCACTCCTGGGAATTACATCTCACTCCTGGGAATTATAGCTCACTCCTGGGAATTGTATCTCACTCCTGGGAATTGTATCTCACTCCTGGGAATAACATCTCACACCTGGGAATTATATCTCACTGCTGGGAATTATATCTCACTCCTGGGAGAGGTTTTGCTAGGAAAAGTTCTGGTTCCCAAGAGGGATCCTGGTGGCCCCCCTTGGGATCCCCATCCCCATTCTTGGGAGGGACCCTGATGACCTCTGAGAGGCTCTCATTTCTCTGGGGGAGACCCCCATACCTGTGGGAGGGATTCCCATCCCAGGAGAGATCCTGGGGGTGTCTGAGAGACCCCAACCCCTAGGAAAGACCCTAATGGTGTTTGAGAGACCCCAACCCCTAGGAGAGACCCTGGGGGTATCTGAGAGATCCTGGGGGTGTCTGAGATGTCCCCACCCCTGGGAGAGACCCTGTGGAGCTCCTGATCCCCACAAGAATCTCTCATCCCCAAGAGACCCCAACAGCTCTGGGGGACCCAGTATCCCTGGGAAGGACCCCTGGGGGTCACCACGGGGCTCAAGGAGTGGGAAAATGGGCACAGGGTCCCGTGGGACAGAGGGTAACTGGAGCTGCCTGGGCTAGGGTGGTTCTGGTGGGGTCTGGATGGCTCCAGGAGCCCCCAGGGCAGAATTCAGCCTCTCAGCTAGCCAGGAATGAGATCCCAGGAGTTGCTGTAGAGGTTCTAAAAGTAGTTTTATTTCTTTGAAGGGTTCTACCAGCAAAATCCAGATACATAGCATAGCAAGGGGTGTTTGCAGGGTTTAGGGGGATTGAAATTCTAACCAGTAAAATTATAAGTTGAACTGTCCCAATTAATTTGAGATTCTAGGTGAGAAAAGACCAGTCATCTAGTAAAGTTAAAAGACCAATAGAAATCCTAAATGATAACAGGGGTTTCGGTAGGGGGGGTGAACATTTCTCATGAGAAGTTTGGGTATGAGATCCCTTTTCAGGGACAGTTGCATCACCCACAGCTCACCCCCATTTTGTAACCCCCATTTTTTTAACCCCCATTTTTGTAACCCCCATTTTTGTAACCCCCATTTTTCCCCCCCAGGCAGGACAATACCGGGACCCCATCTCCCCCCGGCGGGGCAAGAAGCGGAAACGGGGCCGGGGGGTGTCGGGGAGCCCCGGGCAGGAGGAGCCGAGCCCGCGGCGCCGCCGCCGCCGGGAGGGGCTGCCCGTGTCCCCCCGGCTCTCGGGGCAGCCCCCGGGCCCCGCCCGGCGCCGCAGCTCAGCCCCGCGGGGCCACAACAGCGACCTGACCTTCTGCGAGTGAGTGGGGCTGGGGGGGATGTGGGGAGGGGGCTGCTCGACCCCAGCGGGAGTCGTGATGGGTCGTTCGACCCCAGGGTGCAAAAAGACAAAAGGAAGAGACTCGGGTTTTGTTCAGCAGCAATGTAGTTTATTGGGTGTAAACAGTTCAGTTTTGTGTGAGAGAGAGAAAGGATGGGAGAGAGAGAGATAAAGGAAATGAAGTAAAAGGGGAGAGAGAGAGAAAGGTAAAGGAAGAGTGAGAGAGGTAAAGGAAACGAAGTAAAAAGGGAGAGAGACATAGATAAAGGAAATTAAGTAAAAAGAGAAGAGAATGAGAGAGAGAAGGAAAATGAAGTAAACAGAGAGATAAAGGAAATGAAGTAAAAGAGAGAGAGGTAGGTAGATAAAGGAAACGAAGTCAAAAGGGAGAGAGAGATAAAGGAATCGAAGTAAAGGGACAGAGAGAGAGATAATGGAAAAGAAGTAAAAAGAGAGATAAAGGAAAAGAAGTAAAAGGAGAGAGAGAGAGATAAAGGAAATGAAGTAAAAGGGGTGAGAGAGAGAGAGATAGGTAGATAAAAGAAACAAAGTAAAAGAGAGAGAGATAAAGGAAATGAAGTAAAAAGGGAGAGGGAGAGAAAGGATGGGATGTAGCTACCAACAAAAGGAAGCATGCTCGTGGTCATCTGATGACAGATGTGTCTTCAATCCATTGGGGAGAAAGAGATCTCAGAGTCTCTTTAGGAAAGTCACTTTTTATAGTCCTTTTCCAAAGCCTCTGGCCAAAAGGTGGGGAGATTTATGGGCTGTTGTATGTGGAGATCGTTGCTCCATGATGCAGGTGCAGGAACAGGTGCTATAAGCAGCACCCTGCTGAGAGCAGCGTGCCATGGCAGCACCAGCACAGGCACAGACAGTCCTGGGCAGCACCAGCACAGGCACAGACAGATCTGGTGTGGTTTTGGGGGTGTGGTATGAATTTGGGGGATGGGGTGTGGTTTTGGGGAACACAAGCATCCCCCTGGGCCAGGCCAGAGCTCAGCTGCAGAGCAGGGGTGGGGTCTGGGCTCTCCGAGAAACCTCAGACCGACCCTTAGACCCCCTGACACCCCCGAGGGCTCCCCCTGATGCCTCCCCTCCCTGCTGCCAGGATCATCCTGATGGAGATGGAGTCCCACGAGGACGCCTGGCCCTTCCTGGAGCCCGTCAACCCCCGGCTGGTGCCCGGCTACCGGCGCGTCATCAAGAACCCCATGGACTTCGGCACCATGCGCAGCCGCCTGCTGCGGGGCGGGTGAGCGGGGCTGGGGGCTCCAGTGGGACCTCGGGGGCTCCTCCTGGGACCCTCGTGGGGCTGGGGGCTCCTCCTGGGACCCTCGTGGGGCTGGGGGCTCCTCCTGGGGCTGGCGGTTCCTCCAGGGACCCTCGTGGGGCTGGGGGCTCCTCCTGGGGCTGGGGGCTCCTCCTGGGACCCTCGCGGGGCTGGGGGCTCCTCCTGGGACCCTCGTGGGGCTGGGGGCTCCTCCTGGACCCTCGGGGCTGGGGACTCCTCGTGGGGCTGGGGGCTCCTCCAGGGCTGGGGACTCTGGCGGGGCTGGAGGCTCCTCCAGGGTCCATCCTGGGGCTGGGGGCTCCTCCTGGGACCCTCGGGGCTGGCGGTTCCTCCAGGGTCCCTCGTGGGGCTGGGGGCTCCTCCTGGGGCTGGCGGTTCCTCCAGGGTCCTCTTGGGGCTGGGGGCTCCTCCTGGGGCTGGGGAGTTCCCTCCAGGGTCCATCCTGGGGCTGGGGGCTCCTCCTGGGCTGGGGACTCCAGCAGGGCTGGGGGCTCCTCCAGGGTCCATCCTGGGGCTGGGGGCTCCTCCTGGGGCCGGGGGCTCCTCCTAGGGGTGAGGGTTCCTCCAGGACTGCAGGGTCCCTCTTGGGGCTGGGGGCTCCTCCTGGGACCCTCGTGGGGCTGGGGGCTCCTCCTGGGGCTGAGGAGTTCCCTGCAGGGTCCCTCCTGGGCGTGGGGGTTTATCTAGGGGCTGGGGAGTTCCCTGCCGGGTCCCTCTTGGGGCTGGGGGCTCCTCCTGGGGCTGAGGGATTCCCTGCAGGGTCCCTCCTGGGGGTGGGGGCTCTTCCTGGGGCTGGGGGCTCCTCCTGGAACCCTCGCGGGGCTGGGGGCTCCTCCTGGGGCTTGGGGTTCCCTCCAGGGTCCCTTCTGAGGGGGGGCCCTCTCAGGTCAGTGGTGTCCCTCAAAGGGATGACTCCTGTGGGTTTGGGGGTCCATCCAGGGGTCTCTCCTGGGGATTGGGGATCAGTTCCTGGGGATGGGGGCTCAGTTCCCATTTTCCCTCACGGGGATGGGGGATCAATTCCCATTTTCCCTCATGGGGATGGGGGATCAGTTCCAAGATTCCCTCCTGGGAATGGGGAATCAGTTCCCATTTTCCCTCATGGGGATGGGGAATCAGTTCCAAGTTTCCCTCACGAGGATGGTGGATCAGACTGAGGGTCTCCCCTGGGAATGGGGGCTCAGTTCCCATTTTCCCTCCTGGGAATGGGGGATCAGTTCTGAGGGTCTCCTGGAATGGGGGATCATTCCCAGTTTCTCTCCTGGGAATGGGGGATCAATTCCCAGTTTCCTCCTGGGAATGGGGATCAATTCCAGTTTCTCTCCTGGGAATGGTGGATCAGTTCCTGGAATGGGGGATCAGCTCCAAGGGTCTTTCCTGGGGATGGGGGCTCAGTTCCCATTTTCCCTCCTGGGAATGAGGGATCAGTTCTGAGGGTCTCTCCTGGAAATGGAGGGATCAGTTCCCAGTTTCCCTCCTGGGAATGGGGGGATCAGTTCTGAGGGTCTCTCCTGGGAGTGAATGGGGAGGCTCAGTTCCCATTTTCCCCGACGGGGATGGGGATCAGTTCTGGGGTCTCCCGGGACGGGGGCTCAGTTCCTGGGGATGGGGGATCAGTTCCTGGGGTCTCTCCCGGGGACGGGGGCTCAGTTCCCATTGTCCCCCCGGGGCTGGGGCTCCCTTGGCGCTGACAGGGTGTCCCCCCCCCACCCCCTTTGCCCCTCAGCTACTCGAGCTCGGCCGAGTTCGCCGCCGACGCCCTTTTGGTGTTCGACAACTGCCAGACCTTCAACGAGGACGACTCGGCCGTGGGCCGGGCGGGGCACGCCATGCGCCGCTTCTTCCAGAGCCGCTGGGAGGAGTTTTATCAGGGAAAAGCCGCTCCCGACCCGTGAGTGGGGGCTTGTGTCCCCCCACCCCACGAACTGCCTCCTCTGGAGCTGCTCTCGCTGCCTGCTGATCCCACACCCCCCTTTCCCCACCCAAAATTCACCCCACAAAGATCTGGCAGCGTGAATGGGCCCCCCACCCTAAAATGCCCCTTCTCGCTGCCTGGTTTTTTTTCCCCTCACCCAAAAAAAAAAAAAAATCCTTTTTTTTTCCAGCACCACAAACTCACAGATTTGTGTAAGCCAAAAGAAAAAAAAAAAAAAGAAGAGGTGGTTTTTTTTTTCTTGCTTTCTTTCAAATTTCATTTTCGAATTAAGAGCAGAAACAGCCCCTCCCTCACCTCCTTCCCCCCACACACCCCCTCCCCCTCCCAAAAAAAAAAAAAAAAAAAAGGGGAGAACCCCCTCCCCCATCCCCCTGCACCCCACGTTGGGAATATTTAATAGCAATAGTTTAGTGAATGTCCGAGCACTCCTGTGCATCGTCTCATGCATTAACGGCCAGTAAAGTGGACTTAGCCCCTCCCCCAAACCCGGCCGGGACCCCCCCACCCACGCAGACACTTTATGGGGAGGGGGATCCCCCCACTCTGCCCTCAGACCCCTCCCCACCCGGCTCCAGGGACCAAACTGGGGAGGGCTGAGGGGTGGGGGTCTCAGCACCCCCTTTCCCTGCCTCCACTTCTCAGGAACCCCCCAAATCGAGGGGGGGGGGTGGGGGTTGTGGGGGTCCTGGCCGCCCCCTCACCCCCCCTGTCCCCCCAATTGAGACCCCTCAGGGATGCTACTGCAGGCCCAGGGGTGGGTGGGGGGTCCAGCCCCCACCCCTCCCCCCCCTCCCCCACCATGGACTTGAAGCCTCAGGCGGGTGCGACCCCCCTCCCCACCGGGGTCCCAAATTGGGGCAGGGGTCCAGGAAACCCCCCTCCCCTCCCCCCTCCCTTGGCCAGGATATTACGGGTACTCGCTCTGGGGGTTCTGCGGCCAGAGGGGCTTTTTTTGGGGAGGGGGGGGGTCCCAGCGTGTACCCCCCACCCCCCCGGCCCCACAGAGCACTGAAAACAACTCACCTACCTGGGCAGGGGGGGTCCGGCCGCGCCCCCCGCCCCCCACCCCACCCCCGTCTCAAAGTAGCCTTTTTTCTATCAGATAAACCTCAGAAAACTTTTTTATTTTATTTTATTTTTTTGCTTTGAAACTAAGAAGTGATTTGAAGTCTATTTGAACTGACTTTATATTACGCATAAATATTTATATTTTATCTAAATAACTGCGCTGTAAACGGACTTTTTTGTGGTTTTAAGTCACGTTTAAGGATCCGTCAGGTTTTTTTTTTGTTTTTTTCTTTTTTTTCTTTTTTTTTTTTTTTCCGTCGTGGAAAGTTTTTTCGGGAGTCTCCGTATCGTTCTCGTGTTCGTTCAGTTAAAAGTTGCCCCTCCCTTTCCTCTTTTCCCCACCCAGTTTGACACCCCTGAAACTCCCCCCCGCCCCCGGTTGGCGCCCACCCCCTTTTTGGGGGGGCTGGGGAGGGGCTGGGGGGGGGGGGCGTCTCTCTTTGTTCCCTCCGCCGCCTTTTCTATAACCAGCCGTGTTGTTTTAGTGACTTTTTGATAATTGTACAGGTTTTTGTGAATTTAAATTTATTTCTTTCTATATTTTTAGGACCAATCTCGTTTTTTGATAAGGTTTAGAGGAGGGGTGGCCTCCCCCCCGCTGTTGCCTGTTGATGTCCCCCTCTCCCCCTCCCCAAACCCCTCCCCAAAAGAGTTGTAGGACCCCCTCCCCACCCGCGTGTTGCGTTCGAGAATAAAAAACTCACGTTTGATAAACACACGATGGTCCCCGCCCTTTTTTTTGGGGGGGGGGTCGCTTTGGAGGGGGGGTGGGAGGGGTTTGTCACAACAGAAAACGTTTTTCCTTTTTTGCCATTTTTATTTAAAAAAAAAAAAACAACCTCGAAGGGGGGGGGTTTGGGGGGGGTCGCGGGGGGTTTGGGGGGGTCGCGGGGGGGGGCGAGCGCGGAAGCAGGAGGAAGAAAATACAAAACTAGAAACCTCTCGAGATTTTTTTTTTTTAAAAAAGCAACTTAAAACCTGTACAAAATGCGCTACGTATAAATTCAAAGGGGGGCTTGGGGGGGGGGAACGGAGGGGGTCTCAGCCCCCTCTCCCCCCTCCCTCCAGGACCGATGGGACCCCAAATCTCAGCCCCCCTCCAAACCAGCAGCGGGGTAGGGGCTCAGCACGGGTCCCAGCGCCCTAGCCCCGGGGGGTTTAGGGGTTTTAAAGGGGGGTCTCCTCTTTGGTTCCTTCCTTGGGGGCCACAGCCCCCGACCAAAGGGGCCGTGCCCGGGGGCCGGGCTGTAGCAGCAACGGGGAGGTGGGTGATGGCTGGAAACCGGGAGGGGGCTTCACCCTGGGGGGAGGGAGGGGGGGTAAGGGCTGAAACCCCCGGACACCCCCAGGAGCGAAGGGCTGGGCGCCCCGAGCTGTGGGGTGAGGTAGATGTGTGGCGGGGGGGTCCCGCTGCCCCGGGGGGAGGGAGGGGGTCGTGGACCCTCTGAGGACCCCCTGCATTGGGAGGGGGGGCTGGAAGAACCGGGAGGCCCCTGGTGGGCAGAGCTGGGGGGGGAGGGGAAAAAAGGGGTGGGGGGCACGGCCGGGCCCCGGAGCTGGAAGCAATTTTGGGGGGGGGGGAACGGACGGACAGACCCCCGGTGAGGGGTGCGAAGCCTGGGGGGGAAAGGGGGCCGGGGCTGCTCAGCTTCCCCCCCTCACCTCAGCGACCCCCCCAATCTTTGGTTGCAGCGCCGCCCCATGGGACCCCTGATTGTCGCTGGGGCGAGGGGGGACAGCGGGGGGCGAAGGGCCGAGGTCCCCGGGGGCGCGCAGGGGCTCTAAAGTGCCTGGTTGACCCTCGGGGGCGCCCCGTCAAAGCTGGGGTGGGATTTTGGGATTTTTGGGAGGGGGGGTTATTGCACTTGACCGACCCCCTGGGGCAGGAATGGCTGGGGGGGCAGGGAAGCACCCCCGGCCCTGCGGGGGCTGGTGCCCGGAGATTGGGGTGGGGGCGGGGGTTCTCCATGGCCCCCCTCCCAAAACCACTCCCCGGACCCCCGGGCCGGGGGCACCGGGCAGCAGAAGGCACGGGGGCACCGGGGCCGGCAGGGCCGCGGGCCCTGGAAGCACGAGGGGGCAGCCGGGACCCCCGGCCCCCCGGGGCGGCGCGCGGTGGCTTTTGCCTTTTTCCTTTTTTTTTTTTCTTTTTTTTTTATGGCCTTTTCTTTTCTTCTTTTTTTTTTTTTTATCTCTGTGTGTTTGGTTTTTTGGGTTTTTTTGCCTTTTTAGTTTTTTAGAAAACGCGGGAGGAAGAAAAAGCCCTCCGAGGGGGGAGATGGGGGTGGAAGGGGGTGAGCAGCGGGGACCCCCCACCCCATCCCCAGCGCCGGGATTCCCCTCCCCACCCCGGGACCCCGGCCGGGGCTCGGAGCTTTCCGGGGCGGCGGCTCCGCTTTGGGGAGGGGGGCACCGGGCGGGGGTCCTGGCGCGGCCCCTCCCGGTGGGTGCGGGGTCCCTGGGGCCGGGCGGGGTCCCGGCGCGGTTCCCTCCCGGGGGGATCTGTGGGGTCCCTCGGGCCGGGCCCCCCCGGCCGCTACTTGGGGTAGGGGTAGGGGAAGGCGCCGGGCTCGGACGGTGACTCGATGGGGCCGTGGGTCGGGGCGGCTCCGCCGTCCTGCGGGGAGGGTTAATGGACCCCAAACCCTGCACCCCCATTCCTGCCCCCCCACCCCCAAAAAGCCCTTCCTGGCCCCCCCCCGCACTCACCTCCAGCGGGAGGGCGGGGGCACCGGCGGGTACGGCGGGATGAAGGCTCCGGGCACGGCCGGCGGCAGCGGGGACGTACTGGGGACAGCGTGGGGGGCGTCAGGGGGGCCGGGAGGGGTGGAGGGGGTTGGAGGGGGGTCTCGGGGGGTCTTACCGTGCCAGCGCTGCCCAGGGAGAGGTGGCCGAGCTGCTGGGCCAGGGGGCCACCACAGAGGGCTGGAGGGGGACGGCGTGGTCCACGGCGGGGGCGAGCACCGCGCCCTGCGAGGCAGCGTCAGCGTGGGGACACGGGGACACGGAGGACATGGGGACATGGGGGACATGGGACATGGGGGACATGGGGACACGGCAGGGGCGAGCACCGCGCCCTGTGAGGCAGCGTCAGCATGGGGACACGGGACATGGGGACATGGGGACATGGGACATGGGGGACATAGACACAGCGGGGCGGGCACCACGCCCTGTGAGGCAGCGTCAGCGTGGGGACATGGGGACATGGAGGACATGGAGGGGACATGGAGGGACATGGGGACACGGGGACATGGAGGGACAGGGGACATGAAGGGGACGAGGGACATGGAGGGGACGAAGGGACATGGGACATAGAGACATTGGGGGCTGAGCACAGCGCCCTGCGAGGCAGCATCAGCGTGGGGACACAGGGACATGGGGACATTGGAGGGGACCAGCACCACGCCCTGCGAGGCAGCATCAGAGTGGGGACACGGGACATGGAGGACATGGGGACATTGGGGGCCAGCACTGCATCCTGCAAGGCACTACTAGTGTGGGGACACGGACAGGGGACATGGGGGACATGGGGACATGGGGAGGGGGCAGCACCACACCCTGCAAGGCACTGTCAGTGTGGGAGCACAGGGACACCGACAGGGGGGACACAGTGACCAGGACCATGGGGGACATGGGGATCATGGCCCTGGGGACACAGGGGAGCCCAGGGATATCACGGGGACACAGGAGGGACCTGGGGGACACAGAGACCAGGGCCATGGGGACACAGGGGGACCTTAGGAGCCATGGGGAAAAATGGAAACCAGGACCATGGGGACAAAGGGGGACACAGAGGGACATGGGGAGACTGGGGCGCTATGGGGAGATTGGGGACATGGGGGTGACATGGGGACCAGGACCATGGGGACACGAGTGGGGACACAAGGGCCATGGGAACATGGGGGACACAGGGACCTGGGGCCATGGGGACAATAAGGGCACATGGACAGGAATACAGGGACAGGGACCTTGGGGACACTGGGAGGAAGGACATGGGGACACAGAGGGGACACAAAGGGAGAGGGCATGTAGGGACTGGGATTTTGGGGACACACAGTGCACGGGGGACATGGGGGACACTGGGGGACAATGTGGCCACAGGGCCCAGAGACCCCCAAAGTGACACCAAAATGGGTGGTGCCTGTCAAAGGTGGGTGCGGCTTTTTTGGCTACAAGGGGTGGGGCAAAGGTGGGTGGGGCAGGGGCGGGGCTCCAGCACCCCTCCCCCATCAGGGCAGGGCAGGTGTGGGTGGGGCTCCCAACACTCCTCAGGGCGTGGCACTGGGTGTGGCACTGGGTGTGGCAGTGGGCGTGGCTCACCGTGGGCTGCACGAGGTAGGACTGGTGCATCCAGGTGGGGCCGTGGACCTGTGGGTGACACCAGGTGGGAGCAGCTGAGCAACTCCCCGTTTTTCCAGGTGAGGACCCCTCCCCAAAAGCCCCCCCAAACCCCCCATACCTGGTAGGAGGACACCGGGGAGGGCAGGTAGGGGCCAGGGCGGCGGGGGCAGCATCCGGCCGGGGGCCAGCCCGTGAGGGCGCGGGGTAGAACCTGTGGGGAGGGGGGTCAGGGCTGGGGGGTCCAGGGGGCTGGCAGCCCCACCCCACCGAGGCTGGGGGGTCCGGGGGGTCAGCAGCCCCCACCCCACCAAGGCTGGGGGTCCCAGGGCACCCACCCATTCTGCAGCGCCGTCGCCGGGTCGTAGGCCAAGGTCACGGTGCCCTGGGGAGGGGGAAAGGGTCAGTGCTGCCCTGCAGCACCCCCCCATCCCCAGCACCCCAAAACCCCCGAGCCCCCCCCTCACCGTGTCGCCGTCCCGGGCCCAGGCTCTGCCGTTGGACACGAACTTGCCCTGGCTCTGCCGCTTCTTCTGCCCCCCATCAGCGAATTTGCAGAGCAGGGGGTCTGGGGGGCTGTGTGTGGGGGGTTAGTGATGCCAGCCGACCCCCAGCACCCCCAAAATCCCCTCTCAGAACCAGCCCCCAGCCCACCTGGCACCCCCCGGGGGGGTTTTGATGAACTTCCCGTTGAAGTGGGTGATGACAGCCTCGCACTTCTCGGTGGATTCCATCCTGGGGGGAGCGGGGCTGGGCCGGGGGCCACAGGCGGGGCCCCCCTGCTCTGTGTGCCCCCAGCCCCGTGCAGCCCCCCAGGTTCGTGTGACCCCCCAAAACCCTTCACCCTTTCAGGTTCCCCCATGTGCCCCTCCCAGCCCCCGTGCAGCCCCCCCAGTTCTAAGCCCCCCAGCCCTCCCCATCCTCCTGAGCCCCCCAGCCCCACGTACCCCCCATCCCCTGCAGCCCCTCCCCAGCTCTGTGCAGCCCCCCCAAATCCCTGTCCCCCAGCCCCACATATTCCCAACCCCTGCAGCCCCCCCAACTCTGTGCAGCCCCCCAAATCTCTGTCCCCCAGCCCTCCCCATCCTCCTGAGCCCCCCAGCTCTATGTACCCCCATTCCTTGCAGCCCCCCAACTCTGTGCAGCCCCCAAAATCCCTCTCCCCCAGCCCTCCCCACCTCCTGCAGCCCCCACCAGCTCTATGCAGCCCACCCCCAGCCCCACCAACCCCCCCGGGCCCTGCCAGCCCCCCCCCATACCGTGCAAAGCCCACCCCCGGCTGGCCCTGTGGGGTCCTGCAGATGCGGGTGGAGACCACCTGCCCAAAGGGCTTCAGCAGCGCCTCCAGCTCCTGCTCGTCCACGCCCAGCGGCAGGTTGGAGATGTACAGGTTGGTGGGGTCCTGCTCCTGTTGCTGTGGGGAGGGTCAGGGGCTGCCTGGGCCCCTGGGGAGGTCCCG
The DNA here is from genome assembly GCA_034336685.1 of Luscinia luscinia. NCBI lineage: Eukaryota > Metazoa > Chordata > Aves > Passeriformes > Muscicapidae > Luscinia > Luscinia luscinia. The sequence goes on along the minus strand of JAKWBO010000036.1, from coordinate 95,236 downwards.
GGGGCTCTGAGGGTCGGGGGTCCCTACCTTGGCCATCTGCGCCTGCACCCCGCTGGCCTTCAGCGCTGTCACGGCTTTTTGGGCGGCTGTGGGGCTGTCAAAGTCCACGAAACCATAACCTGGGGGAGGGGTGGGAGGTCAGAGAGACCCTCCAGAAACCCCCCAGACCCCCCCCTCCAGCCCTGCTGCCCCCAACCTTTGCACTTGTTGGTTGTCTTGTCCAGGATGGCTTTGGTGGAGACGATCTTCCCATAGCTGGGGGGGGAAAAGGGGGAGTCAGAACCCAGTGGGACCCCCAGCCCCCCCCTGAGGGGCTCTGGGGGGAGGGGGACAGCGGGACCCCAGCCCCACTCACGGCTGGCAGAGCTTGACCAGGTCCTGGTCTGTGGTGCCGGGGTGCAGCCCCCGGATGTAGAGGTTGGTCTTGCTGAGCTGGTCCGGGGCTCCCCGGCAGGGCTGGGGCTGGGGGGCCCAGGGGCTGGGCCGGGGGCACATAGGGCTGCTGGGGGGTGGCAGGGGGTCAGTACCCACCGGGGTTCCCCAAAATCCACCCCCCTAAAGGACACAGCGTGGATGTGAGGAGGAGCTGCTAGAGCCCCTCCCCAAAATGGGGTTCTGGAACCCCACCCTGCTCCGGGGACCCCCGAGGCAGCTGGAAACCTCCGGGCTGATGTCAACGGGCAAACGTGAATCACCCGCGGCCGCCCCGCACCCCGGGCCCCCCAAAATCCCTCATCTCCCCCGGGAATGCCATCACCTCCCCCAGGACCCCAGCATTTCCCCCGACCCCATTACCTCACCCCTGGACCCCCAAAATCTCTGCCCCCATCATCCCTCCCAACCCACCGGGGGTCCCCATCTCTCTTCCTGCAGGGTCCCCACCCTCGTCCCCCCACCCCCCGAGACCCCCGCCCTTCCCCCGAGGGTCCCCATCCCCCACTAAGGGGGTCCGAGTGTTTCCCCCACCCCCTCTGTCATCCCCCTGTCCTCATCACCCCCACACGAGTGTCGCTGTCCCCTGTCCCCCACCCCAAGAGCCACCCCCACGCCCCCCCAGCTCCCCATATCCCCCCAAATCCCGCCCCTGCTGCAGCTCGGGGGGGGAACACTGGATGGGGTGACGCCCTCCTCCCTGCCCTCCCCCTCCCCCATCACCATTAACCGAGCACGGGGGGAAACTGAGGCACGAACGGGGTGGGGGCAGGGCGCACACACGGGACCCCCCAAACCGCACCGGGAGCAGCGGAGAGCGGCGATCACCGCAGCGTGTCCCCGCTCTGTCCCCGGAGGGGGTGGCTCTCAGGGGTGTCCCCCTTTCCCAGAACCCCATTCCCCGCCCCCCCCAGGCCTGTCCCGCCGGGACCCGCCCCGCTCGTTCCCCCCCCAATACCGGGCCGAGCCCCCGAGCCCCCCGGTCAGCGCCCCCCGGGCCGGTACCTTCTTGCCGCCCTTGTTGTAGGCGAAGGCGGGAGCCCCGAGCGCGGCGGCACCGAGAGCAGCATTTTCCCGAGCGCGAGGGGCCGGGACCGGGCGTGACGTCACACCGGGAGCCAGCCTGGAATCCGGGCGGGCCCCGCCGCGCCGGGTCCTAGCGCCGGTCCGCGCCCGGTGCTGCCTGTTCTCCTCCGGTGTCACCCCGGTGCTGCCCCCTTATCCCCCGGTGCTGCCGGTCCTTCTCCGGTGTCACCCCCGGTGCTGCCCCGTCACCCCCCGGTGTTGCCTGTCACCCCCGGTGCTGCCCGTCCTCCTCCGGTGTCACCCCCGGTCCTGCCCTGCCACCCCCGGTGTTGCCCGTCACCCCCGGTGCTGCCCGTCCTCCTCCGGTGTCACCCCCGGTCCTGCCCCATCCACCCCGATCCTGCCCAGTTCTCCCCCGGTGCTGCCCGGTCCTCCTCCGGTGTCACTCCCCGGTTCTGCTCTATCCACCCCGGTACCCCTCGGTCCTGCCCTATCACCTCCCGATCCTGCCCCGTCCTCCCCGTCAGCCCCCGGTGTTGCCCCGTCACCCCCGATTCTGCCCCGTCCTCCCCGGTACCCTCCCGGTGCTGCCCCGTCACCCCCCGGTCCTGCCCCGTCACCCCCGATTCTGCCCCCGTCCTCCCGGTACCCTCCGGTGTTGCCCCGTCAACCCCCGTTGCCCCCGGTCACCCCCACGACAGCGACAAACCCCCCGGGGGTCTCACCCCCACTTTGAATATTGTGTCCCCCTCCACCACAAATAAAGCGTCCCCCGGTGAGACCGGCCGGGACACCGGGGGAACACCGGGGGAGCACCGGGGGACACGGGAGGGGGTCGCACACCCATTCTCTGCCTCATCAGAGCCAACCGGGGTGGTCGCTCTTACGAACCCCCGGGGCTGCACCCACCGAGCCCCCCCTGCGCGCCGGGGGATGTCACGGACCCCCACCCCGGTACAGCGCGGCGCCTTTAAGTGAGGCCCCGCCCACCGCCGCCATTACCCCTCAGCCCCGCCTCCCCGCCTGCACCGTGGGCGCGGCCATTTTGGAGGCGCTGGTCACGTGGTTTGACACCACACCCCGCCCGCCGCCATATTGGCGCCTTTCCTCCGTCACGTGACTGCACCAAAGCCCCGCCCCCTGCTGAGGCAGCGCTGGGGGCCGCCATCTTGGAGTCGGGAAAGGGGGAATTTGGGGGGCACCTGAGGGGTCTGTGGGGCGAGATTGGGGTTTCTAGCGGGCTCTGGAGGTCTGTAGAGTAGGATGGGAGGATTCTGGAGGCACTTCAGGGTCTCTGGGGCATCGTGGGGCACCTGGGTGTCTGTAGGGCAGGATTGGGGACCCTGAGGGGGTCTTTGGGGCAGGTTGTGGCATCTTGGGGGTCTATAGGGTGAGACTGGGCGTGCTGGGGGCACCCTTGTGAGGCAGAAAGGGGCACCTGAGGCTCCTGAGGGATTGGGGGGTCACAGGAGACACTTGGGGGGCTCTGTGGGGCATCTTTGGGGGCACCTGAGCATCTGTAGAACAGGCCTGGGAGTATTGGGGGTCTGTGGGGCAGGATGGGGCACCTGGAGGGTCTGCAGGGCAGGACTGGGGGGTCTTAGGGGCACCTGGGGGTCCCCAGAGGGTTTGTGAGGTGAGACAATGCCAGGAATATTCTGTCAGGGTCAGAAGGGGGGCAGTTCAGCTGGGGGGGGCACAGGGTTTGGGGAGCTCCTCTTCAGGGCCCCTTGTCCTGCTCGGTGTCCCCCCAAATGTCCCTGTGTCCCCCCGGGACTGCCCGTATGTTCCAGCACAGTGTCCCCCGGGGTTGTTCTCCACGTGTCCTCATCCAGTGTCCCCCCATATCCCCCCCCGCGTGTCCCATTTTGTCCCCCCCCACATCCCCCCCGGATTCCCCTAGAACACCATCACCGCTGTCCCCCGGTGTCCCCCCGCGTGTCCCGGCGCTGTCCCAGCCCTTTGTGGCCGCGGATTGTTCTGGCTTTGCCGGGCTCAGCAGCGCCGGGGGCCCCCCCGTGCTGAGCCAGGGCTTCGCCCGCTGACTCACCCCACGTGCGGGGCCGCTGCTGAGCCGGCAGAGCCTCGGCCCGGGGGGGCACCGGGGCTGTCCCCCCCCCCTCAGACCCCTCCTGCCACCCCACGGGGTTCTGCACGGTGGGGTCAGCCCTGGGACTGAGCTTGTTCCGGTGTGTGACCGCCCTGGGGACACCCCGTGTCAGGTGTGTGACACCCCCTGGGATATCCCTGTGCCAGGTGTGTGACACCCTGGGGACACTCCTGTGTCAGGTGTGTGACCCCTCCGACACTCCTGTGCCAGGTGACACCTCTGATATCCCTGTGCCAGGTGTGTGACACCCCCGGGACATCCGTGCCAGGTGTGTGACACCTCCCGGGATATCCCTGTGCCAGGTGTGTGACACCTCCTGGGATATCCCTGTGTCAGGTGTGTGACACCCCGGGACATCCCTGTGTCAGGTGTGTGACACCTCCTGGGATATCCCTGTGTCAGGTGTGTGACCACACCCCCCGGGATATCCCTGTCCCTGAAATGTTTCAGGTGTGTGACACTCCCCTGGGGACAGTCCCATTCCCCAGCTTATCCCAGGTGTGTGACCCTCTCGAGGACTCCTGTCCCCACTCTTGTCACAACTGTGAGACACCCTCCACCTCCTTCGGGACCCGACACAGCAGGGACAGCCCTGTCCCTATCCCTGTCCCAGCTGTGTCACCCATCCTGTCCCCCCTGCCAGGGACAGCCCTGTCCCGCTCTTAATCCACGTGTGTCACTCTTCCCTTTGCCCCACCAGGGACCCTGTCCCCACTTTTGTCCCAGGTGTGTGACATCGCCACCCTCCCGCCAGGGGACAGCCCCGTATCCCGTGCTCATCCCAGGTGTGTCACCCTGTCCCCTGTCACCCTGCCCCTTGTGACCCCTCAGTCCCACTCGGGTCCCTCTTCTCATCCCAGGTGTGTCACCCTGTCCCTGTGTTTATCCCAGGTGTTCCATCCCCCCAGGGACAGTCCCCACTCTCATCCCAGATGTGTGACCCTCCCTCATCCCCCCCAGTCTTTCATCCCGGCCTTTCATCTCTGGTTGTCCTGGCAACACCCCAAAGGGTCCTGGGGGTTGCCATGGCACCCAGGGATGCTCCAAGCCCAAGCCAAGGACCCCCGCAGCCCCCTCCCAAAATCCTGCCCCACCCTCAGCACCTCGGGGGTGCCCTGTGCAAGGGGTGGCAGTGCTGGGGGGTGACAGGGCCAGGGGTGGCAGTGCCGGGGGGAGGAGGTGTCCCCACCCCGGGTGTGCTCTGCGCTCCCCTCTCCCTCAGCTGCACCATGGCCATCGGGGAGGTAAGACCCTGCGAGCGGCCCTGACCCCCCAGCCCCCCCAAAGCCACATCCCCAGAGTCCCTCCCTGCCAGGGGGGGTGGGTGAGCAGCCCCTGACTCATGGGGACTCCCCAAGCCTGTCACTTAGTGCCCTGCACAGGGGTCCCTGTGTGCCCCTCACCCCTGGCCCTGTCATGGCTGCTGCCCCCACCTTCATCCCTGTCACCCCCTGTGGCCCCATTGTCAGGACACCCTGTCACCACGGTGCCCAGGGACTGAGGGGTCCCATCCCCGTGGTACCTGGGGCATCCTGTTTCCATGGCACCCCATTGCCCCAGTATCCCCCACTGTAGTACCCAGGTGCTGAGGGGTCCCACCCCAAAGGCACCCCATCTCTGAGGTGCCCCTTCCCCATGGCTACCCAAAAACTGGGGCATCCTGTTGCCAGGGCACCCCATCACCAGGGTACCTCATCACCACTGAAAGTACCCCATCCCCATGGGTACCCAAAAACCCAAAAACTGGGCCACCCCACCCCTGAAATACCCCATCCCCATGGGTACCTAAAAATCCAAAAACTGGGGCATCCTGTTGCCAAGGCACTCCATCACCAGGGTACCTAATCACCGAGGGACCCCCCCACAAAAGTACCCCATCCCCATTGGTACCCAAAAACTGGGGCATCCTGTTGCCATGGCACCCCATCCCTGAGATACCCAATCCTTGGGCCCCCCACCCCTGAGATACCCCACCCCCAAGGCCCCCTGCCCCCCTGCCATCCCCTCTCTGTGCCACCCGCTCCTGGCAGTGCCTGAGGGGTGACCCCGGCCCCGCTGTCCCCCCAGGAGCTGCGCAGCGGCCGCTTCTGGCGGGGGGTGCTGGCGGAGCTGGCGGCGACCCTCATCTTGGTGGGGGTGGTCCTGGGGGCTTCAGCAGCCCCGGGGCCACTGGCGCCGGCACTGGCTGGGGGGTTGGTGGCCGGGGGGCTCGTCTGCACCCTCGGGGGTCCCCAGGCCAACCCCGCGCTGACGCTGGCCCTGCTGTGCACCCGCAAGCTGAGCACCCTGCGTGGGGCCGCGGGGGTCCTGGCCCAGTGCGCGGGGGCCACGCTGGCCTCGGCTGCTGCCCGTGCAGCGCTGCCAGATGACACCAGCCTTGTCACCAGGGTGAGTGTCCCCGCCCCCGTCCCCATCCCTGTCCCCATCCTGTGGTGCTGCACAGGTGTCCCTCCCGCAGGTGAGCGCGGTGGGGACAGCGGGGACAGCGCTGGCCTGGGAGACTTTTGCCACCTTCCAGCTGGCGCTGGCCGCCTTCGCCGCCGCTGAGCACGCGGCCCCGCAGGCCGGGCTGGCCCTGGGCAGCGCCGTGGCCGCCGGTGCCCTGGCTGCAGTAAGGACCCCCCCGTGTCCCACCCACCCAGGGGGTCCCCACCCCTCCAGCCCCTGACCCCCGTGTCTCCCACAGGGGCCATTCTCGGGGGGCAGCATGAACCCCTTGGCGCTCCCTGGGGCCGGCCATCGTCACCGGAGTCTGGGATGATCATTGGGTGAGTTGGGGGCACCCAGAGTCCCCAATAAGGGTGGGTCCCCCTTATGGTGAGCGCTGCTGTCCCATTCCCACCCCAGGACAGCAGTTCCTGGTCTTCCTTCCCTTCCCTTCCCTTCCCTTCCCTTCCCTTCCTTCCCTTCCCTTCCCTTCCTTCCCTTCCCTTCCCTTCCCTTCCCTTCCCTTCCCTTCCCTTCCCTTCCTTCCCTTCCCTTCCCTTCCCTTCCCTTCCCTTCCCTTCCCTTCCTTCCCTTCCCTTCCCTTCCCTTCCCTTCCCTTCCCCTTCCCTTCCCTTCCCTTCCCTTCCCCTTCCCCTTCCCCTTCCCCTTCCCCCAGCTTGGGCCCTCATGGTGTCACCATCGCAGGACAGGTGTGGTCCCCGTGTTGCCATCCCTGGGACAGGCCCCACCTCGTCCCCATCCTTGGGATGGGCCCCTCCCCAAACATGTGACACCCCCTCCCCGCGGCTCCTCATCCCTGGGGCAGGTTCCTCTGCTCAGTCCCCATCACTGGGGTGGGGTCTCCTGTCCCCCCCACCCCTGGGACAGCCCAACGCTCTGTGCCCCTCCAGGTGTACTGGCTGGGGCCGGTGCTGGGCGCGGTGCTGGCCGGGCTCTCCTACGAGTTCATCCTGGCTCCCGGAGCCTCCCGGGAGAAGTTGGGCGCCTGCCTCGCCTGCCGGGACGTGGCTCTGGTGGAGACCCCCAGCCTGTCCCCCTCCTCGGTGGCCCGCGGCCCCCCGGCCCCCCCGGCCGAGCAGCAGGGCACTGCCTGACCCCCCCCGCTCCACGCCAGCCCCCGATCCTCCACACCCCGACACCGCATCCTCGCCACCGCCAGAACCTTCCGTGGGGCACCCACAGGATGGGGGGATCCGTACCCCCTCCCCTTTTACTGTCCTCTCTCCCCGCGGGGGGATTAAAGGTGTGTTGGGGTCGCAGGTGGGTGCGGAGTGATGCTGTGAGGGGACGGGGGGTCTCGACCAGCAGCACCGCAACACCGGGGCTGCGGGCGGGCGGGTGCCCCCTCCCCGCGGCCCCCCGGCGAGGGCGGGGGCCGGGACCCCTGTCAGCCCGTCCCGTGCCGGGGAGCTGAGCGCAGCAAAGCGCTTTGTGGTGGCCTCTGCAGCCCCGGCAGATTCCGGCGGGCGCCAATGGCCGGGCCGAGCCCTAATCCCCCCGGCCGGGGACTCAGCGCCCGCTAAGCCGGGCTGAATAAACCCTCCCGCAGACAACAGCTCCGGGGGGAAAACACCCGCGGCCCCCAGCGGGCTGGCCCAGGACCCCTCCCGCGAAATAGGGGTGGGTCCCAGCAGGGGTTGCCCCAAAGTGTCCCCAAAACATTTGGGGGCGGGTGGGGGCTGGTGGGAGGTGTGTCAGTGCTGGCCCCGAGCAAGGGGATCCCCAAACCCCACTGAGGGCATCAGTGGGTCACAGCCCTCCTCCTCTCCCCAGGCAACCCCAGGGATGGGGGGCGCGCAGTTTTGGGGGGTCCCCACTATTGGGGGGTGCGGGGTTGCCCCGGGGGGGACTCGGGAGTGGGGGGGGTTCTGCCGCATGTCACCTGTCCCGTGCCCCGGGCAGCCGGCCGGTTAACGGGGGGTGGCGGAGGTGCGATCCCACCCCGGGGCCGGCCCGGGGGGGCCTTATAAAGGTGGGCGGGCGGCCCCCGGGGAGGGGAGCGGGGCCGTGGAGGGCAGCGGGCCAGGCCATGCGGGAGCTAAGCGCCGTCCGCCTTCTGGAGGGCCGTCCTGGCCGAGTTCCTGGGCAGCCTCCTCTATGCCCTGCTGGGGCTGGGGGCCTCCCTGCGCTGGGCCCCGGGCCCCCCCAGCGTCGTGGGGGCCGCCCTGGCCTTCGGGCTGGCCCAGACCACCCTGGTGCAGGCGCTGGGCCATGTCAGCGGGGGCCACGTCAACCCGGCCATCACGCTGGCCTTCCTCATGGCCTCGCAGCTCTCCCTGCCCCGTGCCCTGGGCTACCTGCTGGCCCAGGTGCTGGGCATGCTGGCCGGCGCCGGGGTGCTCTACGGGGTGACCCCGGGCCCCGTCCGCGGCACCCCTCGGCCTCAGCGCTGGTGAGCGGGGATCGGGGGGGATCGGGGGGCTGGGGGTGTCTGCAGGGCTGGGGGACCGTGGGGTGGGGGGCTGTGAGGATTTGGGGGCTCCAGGAGGTGTTTGGGGTCTGGGGTACTTTGGGACTGTAATGGGGTTTGGAAGGATTGGGGGAGTCCAGGGGTTGTCTTTGGGATCTGGGGTACAATGAGGGGATGAGGGTTCAGACAGGTTTGGGGAATTGGGGTCCCAGGGGTGTTTTGGGGTACCATGGGGTTGTAATGGGGTTTATGGGGTTCAGGGGTATTTGAGGGATCTGATGGTGGATTGGGGGTCCTGAAGATGCTTTGGGGTTTGGACTGATAACCGGGCATCCAGGAGGAGTTTGGGGATGAGGAGGTGTTTGTGGTACAGTGGGATTTTGGGGTGTGAAAGGATAACGAGGGGAGATTTGGGGTGCTGGAAGGAATGAGGGAGGAACTCTGCGGGGTGCTGAGCCCTCTCCCCGCGCAGCTGCACCCCGGCGTGGGCCCGGGCCAGGGCACGGTGGTGGAGCTGCTCCTGACCGCCCAGTTCGTCCTCTGCGTCTTCGCCAGCTTCGACGACCGTCATGACGGGCGCCCGGCCATGGCTGCCGTGCCCGTCGGCTTCTCCCTCGCCCTCGGCCACCTCTTTGGGGTAAGGGCGGCCGCGGGGACCCCCGTGCTGGGACCCCGGGGGCTGGGAAGGGGCTGGGGGGCAGCTGTCCAGCCCCCCACTGCCCCGTCCCCCCGCAGATCCACTACACGGGCGCCAGCATGAACCCCGCTCGCTCCTTCGCCCCCGCCGTCATCACCCGTAATTTCGCCAACCACTGGGTAAGTGGGGGGGGACGGGGACCCCCAGACCCGCCCCGGGCCCTCCCAGTCCCTCCCCGCTTGTCCCTGTCCTGCCCCAGCCGCTGTGTCCCCACTGAAGGCGGGCGGCTACCGGTGTCACCGCGGTGACAGCAGCACCCCCAGGTGCTGGGTACCCCCCCGGTATCCCGGGCGGAGAGAAGCGGCCGCCCCCTCTTACCGGGAGATGGGTCCGGTCCCCCGATATCCCGGGGAGGGGGACACGCTGCCGACCCCTGCTCACCGGGAGACCCCGACTGAGCCGGTGCCCGGGCATCAGCGGGGGGAGGGTGCGGTGCCGCGGGGGTCCGGGGTCCGCCGGTGCCGGTGCCCACGCCGCCCCCCCGCAGGTGTACTGGGCGGGCCCGCTGCTGGGCGCGGCGCTGGGCGCGGTGCTGTACGAGTTCGCGCTGTGCCCGCGGCCGCGCAGCTTGGCCGAGCGCCTGGCCGCCCTCAAGGGAGAGCCGCCCGCCCCCACCGCCGTCACCGCCGCCACCGCCGCCGCCGAGCCGCCGCCCGAGCCGCCGGCAGAGCCGCTGGAGCTGAAGACGCAGGGGCTGTAACGGGGCCCGTCCCGGGGCGCGGCCCCGCGCCCGCCGCTGCTTTGCTGTGACGGGGCCGCCGCGGTGCGTGTGGTGCGTGTGTGTGCGGCGCGGCGCGGCGGGCGGGCGGCGGCGGGGCCCCGCTGCCGGCAACCGGTCACCGGGAACCGGCCACCGGGCTGCCCGGGGCCGCCCGTACCGGGCCGGGGCCGCCCCGCCCCGCCGCGGCGGGACTTCTGTGTTCGGTGAATTAAACCTGCTCTTTTATTTTGGTAACCGCTCGCGGCCGTGCCCGGCGCCGGGGAGCGGGAGGGACTCATTTGGGGAGGGGGACGGACACCGGAGCCCCCCCGGCGGGAGGTGCCGCCCGTTCCCGCGCCCGGGGTAAGCCCCGCCCAGACAGCGCCGTTCTTAAAATGGCAACGCCGCCATTGCGTTCTATCCCTTCAATGAACCCCTCCCTTCTTCCACCCCTCAACGCCGCGGGGCGGGGGGAGAGGACAGAGGAATTCGGGGCACCCTGAGCACCGAGCCGCCGGTTTGCGCCCGTGGTGAACGGCGGGGAGGGTGTGAAGGGGGCGGCGCTGGAGGGACCACAGGAGTGCTGTGGGAGTGTTGCCGCTTGAAGGGTGCGGGCGGGGCGGGGCCTCGGCCCGCGGGAACTGGGGCGGTTGTGTAACGCCGCCCCCGCGCCGGGACCGGGAGCGCGGCCGTGAGGGCGGCTGGGACGGGGCGGCGGTGAGCGGGACGGGGGCCGGCACCGGGAGGGTCCGGGGGCGGGGAGTGTCCCGGAACCGGCGGGGTCTGGGGTCTGGGTGATCCAGAACCAGGGGGTGATTCTGGAGGGGTTCGGTACGGGGGGGTTGATACGGGATCGGAGGAACCGGGACCCCCGCGTGCTCCGGGCTCTGGAGGGTGTTCCGGGTTCGGGGGCGCGGGAGTGCTCCCGGTCCGGGGGGACTTGGGGCTTGGATGCGGGATCGGGAAGGGGGTTCTGAGATTTGGGAGTTCGAGGAGGCAGCGGGGCCGACGGGGATCGGGGTGTGCTCCGTGACTGCGGGGAGCCGAAAGAGGAGGGGTGATGTGGGTGGAACCGGAGCTTGGGATGGATGCCCCGGGGCTGTGGGGTGCGCCGGTATTGGGGTGAACCGGGACCGGAAGGTGAGCTAGGATCGAGGTGGTACCGGGGCCTCGGGAGTGCTGTGGGATCGGTGGGGTCCGGTACCGAGGGGAACCGGGCCTGGGAGGTTCGTTGGTGTGACTGGGACCAGAGGGTGCCCCGCGATCTGGGGACCGGGACCGGGACCGGCAGGTTGGCCCAGCACGGGGGTGCCCAGCGCTGACAGTAGCCCGCAGGTGGCCCCCGGTGCTGGTCCCGTGTGCAGCCCCGCGCTGCATGGACTGGTACATGATGAACTGCGAGCTCCTGGCCACCTGCAGCGCCCTGGGCTACCTGGAGGGCGACGTGTACCATCGGGAGCCCGACTGCCTGGGTAGGTGGGCACCGGAGGGGAGGGGGCGGTGGGGGCCGGGGAGGGCGGGGACTGACGGCTCCGTGTCCCCAGAGAGCGTCAAGGACCTGATCCGGTACCTGCGCCATGAGGACGAGACCCGGGACGTGCGGCAGCAGCTGGGGGCTGCCCAAATCCTGCAGAACGACCTCCTGCCCATCCTGGTGCAGTACCCCGCAGGACAAGGTGCTCTTCGATGCCATCATCAGGTATTGGGGGCAGCTTTGTGGCCAGGGGTGGGGGCTGCTTGCTGGGCAGGGGTCCCTCACAGCCCTCCACCCCTTCACAGGTTGATGGTGAACCTGACACAGCCAGCCCTGCTCTGCTTTGGGAAGGTGCCAGCAGATGCCACCTCCCGGCACCACTTTCTCCAGGTGCTCTCCTACCTGCAGGCCTACAAGGAGGTGAGGCTGCCCGAGGATGTGCTGTGGGCAGGGGGTTTTTTCCACATCCCTTTGCTCACATGGGGTCTCTGCAGGCTTTTGCCAGTGAGAAGGTGTTCGTGGTGCTCAGTGAGAAGCTCTACAACCTCCTGCAGCTGGTGAGTCCCTTGTCCTCGAGGAGCTGTGGGTGATGGCCCTGCTGGGGATCCCCAGGGGACTGAAGGGTCTGTGCCTGCTGGAGATTTCTCAGGGGCTGCGGGGTCTGTCCCTGCCAGGGACCCCCAGGGGGCTGTGGGGGGCCCTGACAGCCGTGTCCCCCCAGGACTGGGAGCAGCGGCAGGAGGAGGACACGCTGCTGATCGAGAGGATCCTGCTGCTGGTGCGCAACGTGCTGCACGTGCCCCCGGACCCTGCAGAGGAGCAGGTACCAGGACAGGGCCCTTCCCTGGTTCCCTGACAGGTCTGGGGGTGCAGTGGCCCCACAGGGACCCTGACACCCCGCCACCACCCCCAGCAGGGTGTGGATGGTGACGCCAGCGTGCACGACCGGGTGCTGTGGGCGCTGCACATCAGCGGGATGGACGACCTGCTCAAATTCCTGGCCAGCGCCCAGGTGGAGCAGCAATGGGCCCTGCACGTCCTGGAGATCATCTCCCTCATGTTCCGCGACCAGGTGAGCTGGGGAGGCAGAGGGAGCAGGGAAGGGACACCCCCAGAGCCCCCACAGTGCTGACAGAGCTGCTGGCAGAACCCAGAGGAGCTGGCGGCGCTGGGACAGGGGACAGCAGGTGCTGAGCACGGGGAGGACACGCGGGAGCTGGAGACCTTGAGGCAGCGGGAGCTGGCAGAGAAGAGAGCCCGGGCACTGCAGCGCCCGTCCAGGTGAGGAGGGGGGCAGGGATGGGACCCCCATGATGAGGACAGCGTCACTCAGCCCCTGTCCCCTGCCCCCTGCCCAGGCATTCCCGCTTTGGGGGCTCCTACGTCCTGCAGGGCCTCAAGTCCATCGGGGACCGGGATGTGGTGTTCCACAAAGGGCTGCACAATGTGAGTGTGGGGCTGGAGAGGTGGGGATGGGGCAGGGGACACGGGGACAGGGATGTGTGTGGGATGTGACACAGAATGTGGTGAGGGGCACAGGGCTGGGGGCATGGTAAGGGATAAGGAGACAGGAATGTGGGTGGGGCACGAGGCTAAAGATGTGGTTTGGGGCATGGGGGATGTTACAGGTGCCACTGGGATGTGCATGTGGGTGGGGGACAAAGGTATGGGAACGTGGTGGGGGTCACACAACTGGGGAGTTGGTAGTGGGCCAGGGACAAGGACATGGTGGGGGCCACAGGGATGTAGAGAGAGCTACTGGGACAAGGACACAGTGCCAGGTACATGCTGGGGGGCACTGGGACTGGGATGTGGCAGAGATCACTGAGATGGGAACGTGGGTGGAGGGCACAGGGACAGGAACATAGGTTGGGACACAGGACATGGGGTGTGGATCAGAGCCAGGGATGTGATGGGGTTGCAGCAACAGGGACATGGGGGCTGCAGGGACAGAGCAGGACAGGGATATTCTGGGGACTCAGTGGGGCTGGCGGATGCTGAGGACTGAGCAGGACTGGGACATTCTGGGGACTCAGTGGGGCTGGGGGATGCTGGGGGTTGAGCAGGGGCACCGAGGTGTGGTGTGGGTCACAGGGAGGGGGGCACGGTGGGTGGCACGGAACCAGGGCGGTGACAGGTGGCGCCAGCACAATGCCACAGGGATCAATCTGGCCCCTCCATCCCTTGCAGCTGAAGAGCTACAGCCACGACCTGGGCAAGGAGCCCCGGCGGGTGCCCCGGCGCCGCCAGGCCGCCCCCGAGTCCGAGCCCGGGCGCCGCTCCGCCCGCAACGTCCGGCTCTTCCTGCGCCACTTCTGCCAGGACTTCCTGGAGGGCTGCTACAACCGCCTGATGCTGCTGGTCAAGGTGAGGGGCTGGGAGGGCTGGGATCCGCTGTCCAGGCTGTGGGACCCCCACTGAGACCCCCTGGTTGCCCCTCAGGACCAGCTGGTGCGGGAGAAGGCTCAGCAGCACGATGAGACTTATTACCTGTGGGCCACTGCCTTCTTCATGGCCTTCAACCGGCGCCACGGCTTCCGCCCCGAGCTGGTGTCCGAGACCGTGGGGGTCCGAGCCTTCCACTTCATCGAGCAGAACCTCACCACCTACTATGAGATGGCACTGATGGACAAGAAGGAGGCAACAACCTGGGCACGCAGGTGAGCACCTGGGACACCCCTTGGTGTCTGGGATTCTTCATACCTGGGATTCTCCTTGAGTGCCTGAGACTCCCCCCAGGGTGTCTGAGGCGTTCTGGGCACCTGGGACTTCCTGGGATTCTCCTTGAGTATCTGAGACTCCTCCCAGGGTGTATGGGACCTTCTGGGCACCTGGGATATTCCCAGTGTTTGGGACCCCTTGGATACCTGGGAGACCTCAGGGCATTTGGGACAGCTCTTGCTGTCTGGGACTCCCAAATATCTGGGATCCCCTGATGTCTGAGACCAGCTCCTGGACACTTGGGACAAGCTGTGTGTCACCAGTCACCTGTGACCTTCCTGGTGCCTGGAACACCCTGGGAACCTAGGAACCCCTGGGCACCTGGGACTGTCTGTGCAGCCTGGGGACCCCAACAGTGCCTGGGACCCCGAAGTAGCTGGGCTCCCCATGGCACCTGTGCCCCCCTGCTGCCATCCCCAGGATGCACTTGGCCCTGAAGGCGTACCAGGAGCTGCTGCGGACGGTGCAGGAGATGGATCGCTCCCCGGAGCAGGCGGTGCGGGACAGCAGCCAGGTCATCAAGAGTGAGTCCCTCTGCCCCATCCCTTGGGGTGTCCCTGACCCTGACCCCTTCCCACTGCCACCCTCCTCTCCTCCCCAGGCAACATCTTCTACCTGATGGAATACCGGGAGCTCTTCCTGGCGCTCTTCCGCAAGTTCGACGAGGCCAAGCAGCCGCGCAGTTTCCTGCGGGACCTGGTGGAGACTGCCCACCTCTTCCTCCGCATGCTGGAGCGCTTCTGCCGCGGCCGTGCCAACCTGGTGGTGCAGGTGGGGTGTGCTGCCCTGCCTTGGGGGTCCCCTGAGGGGCAGGCAGCCCCTCCTGACCCCATCCTTGTGCCCCCAGAGCAAGCGTGTGCGGAGGAAGAAGAAGAAGCCTCGTGTGCCTGCAGCTCCTGCGCAGCCCAGCGCCGCGGAGCTGGAGCAGCTGTGGGAAGGGTTGGCCCCGCAGCTCCAGGCCTGCCTGGAGGTACCAGAGAAGGGTCCAGCCCTCACGATGGGGGGGCTCTGGAGGTGTTGGTGGGGCACACAGAGTGACCCTGTCCTGCCCCAGGGCGAGGTGCCCCTCCCCGAGGACGTGGTGCCCTTCGACGCCGCCTCGGAGACACCGGTGGAGGAGCAGCGTGCCGAGGCTCTGCTGAGGATCCAGGAGTGCCTGCGGGGCTCCCACCTGCCCCAGGCCCTGCGCCTGCTGCGCTCGGCCAGGTACCAGCACCGTGCTGCCCAGCTCCTGCCCAGGGCGTGGGGGCACGGTGCCAGCCTGTCCCCAATGTCCCCAGGGAGGTGTGGCCCGAAGGGGACGTGTTTGGAGCCACGGATGCGGGGCCACCTGAGGAGACCCAGCTGCTGCGGGAGATCCTCGTCGCTCCCCTGCCCAGTGAGTCCCCGTTTGTGACACTGGGAAGGGAGAAAACTTTGGCTGCAGAGCCTCAGCACATCCCACCACAGGGCACGCACCCACCGAGCCCGAGGAGCCGGAGGAAGAGGAAGAGGAGGATGAGGAGGAAGAGGAGGAGCAGACCCTGCAGGTGTCAGAGAAGGAATTCAACTTCCTCGACTACCTGAAGCGGTGAGAAGGGTTTGGGGAGGGCTGGGGGGTCCCTGAGGGGCAGCTGCACTGATGGGGTGTCACGATCCACTCAACCCGAGCTGGAGTCGTGATGGTTTGTTCGACCCCAGGGTGCAAAAAGACAAAAGCAAGAGACTCAGGTTTTGTTCAGCAGAAAGCAGCAATACAGTTTATTGGGTGAAAACAATTCAGTTTTGTGATAGAATAGAGAGAGAGAGGGGTAAAGGAAAAGGAGAGAGAGAGACAGAAAGGATGGGATATAGCTACCAACAGAAGGGAAGCATGCTCGTGGTTGTCCAGTGATAGACACATCTTCAATCCATTGGGGAGAAAGAGATCTCAGAGTCTCTTTAGGAAAGTCACTTTTTATAGTCCTTTTCCAAAGCCTCTGGCCAAAAGGTGGGGAGATTTATGGGCTGTTGTATGTGGAGATCGTTGCTCCATGATGCAGGTGCAGGAACAGGTGCTATAAGCAGCACCCTGCTGAGAGCAGCGTGCCATGGCAGCACCAGCACAGGCACAGACAGTCCTGGGCAGCACCAGGCACAGGCACAGACAGTCCTGGGCAGCACCAGCACAGCCACAGACAGTCCTGGGCAAACATCCCCCTGGGCCAGGCCAGAACTCATCTCCAGAGCAGTGGTGGGGTCCAGGCTCTCAGAGAAACCTCAGAGCGAGCCTCAGCCGGGCCGCCCGCAGGTTCGCGTGCGCGCCGGTGGTGCGGGCGCTGGTGCTGCTGCTGCGGGGCTACGCGCGGAACAGCCCCCGCACCAACCACTGCGCCGCGCGCCTGCTGCACCGCCTGGCCCGCGAGCTGCGCATGGAGCCGCTGCTCTTCCAGCTCTCCCTCTTCGCCCTCTTCCACCGCCTGCTCAGCGACCCCGCGGCTGCTGCCTACCAGGTCAGGCACGGCCCTGAGCCCCCCTGGAGGGAATTGTCACTGCAGCCCCCAGCCCTGTTCAGTTCTCAGCATCCCCCAACCCTGCTCAGCCCCCAGCCCTGCTCAACCCCAGCATCCCCAACCCTGCTCAGCCCCCAGCCCTGCTCAGTCCCCAGCATCCCCAGCCCTGCTCAGCCCCCAGCCCTGCTCAGCCCCCAGCCCTGCTCAGTTCTCAGCATCCCCAACCCTGCTCAGCCCCCAGCCCTGCTCAGTCCCCAGCATCTCCCAGCCCTGCTCAGTCCCTGCAGCCCCCAGCCCTGCTCAGCCCCCAGCATCCCTCAGCCCCAGCCCTGCTCAGTCCCAAGCATCTCCCAACCCTGCTCAGCCCCCAGCCCTGCTCAGCCCCAGCATCTCCCCAACCCTGCTCAGCCCCCAACCCTGCTCAGTCCCTGCAGCCCCCAGCATCTCCCAACCCTGCTCAGCCCCCAGCATTCCCTAACCCTGCTCAGCCCCCCAGCCCTGCTCAGTCCCCAGCATCCCCCAGCCCTGCTCAGCCCCTGCAGCCCCCAGCCCTGCTCAGTTCCCAGCATGTCCCTGTCCTGCTCAGTCTCCAGCATTCCCCAGCCTCACAGAGTCCCTGCAGCCCCAGCCCTGCTCAGCCCCCAGCATCATCCAGCCCTGCTCAGTCCCTGCAGCCCCCAGCCCTGCTCAAATCCTCAGCATTCCCCAGCCCCACTGAGTCCCAGCAGCTCCCATCCCTGCTCTGTCCCTGCAGCTCCCAGCCCCACTCAGTCCCCAGCATCCCCCAGCCCCACTCTCCATCCCTGGTGTCCTTCAGCCCCACTCTCTGTGCCCACATCTCCCAGCCCCTCTGTCTGTCCCTGGTCCAGCCCTGCTCTGTGTTCCAAATTTCCCTCAGCCCCACTCTCTGTCCCCAGTGTCCTTCAGCCCCTCTCTCCCTCCTGCTGTCCCCAGGAGTTGGTGGCCTTGGCCAAGTTCATCCTGGGCAAGTTCTTTGCGCTGGCAGCCACCAACAAAAAGGCCTTTGTGGAGCTGCTCTTCTGGAAGAGCCCAGCCATCGTCTACGAGATGACCAAGGGCTACAGCTCCCTGCAGGAGGGAGAGGGGTGAGTGGGGCCGGGGAGGGGGCTGCCACCCCCTCTCCCCTCCCCTCACCTCCCTTCTGCCCCTCCCCAGGAGCACCCGGAGCCGGGTCCCCCCCTGGACACCCCAGCAGGAGCAGGAGCTGCAGGAGCTGTACTGGAAGTACAAGGAGGTGGAAGGTACTGAGGGTCTCTGGGGTCTCAGTGCGACCCCCGGGGGGTGGCAGGGGTTCTGTCCCTGCATTCTCCCTGTCCCACAGGTGGGGACATCATCGCTGCCATCCTGGCCCAGCTCCCGGCACCGGGCCGGACGCGCAGGCAGGTGGTGAAGCAGCTGGTGAGGATGGGGCTGGCCAGCAGTGCCAAGGACTTCCCACGGGAGAGGTGGGTCAGAGACCCCTGGGGATGGGGCTGGAACCCCTGGGAACACGGCAGGGACCCCTGGGGACAGAGCAGGGACTCAGCTCCTCCTGGGGCAGGGGACCCCTGGAACAGGACATGGATTCATCTTCTCCTGGGGCAGGGATCCCCAGGAACAGGACAGGAATTCACCTTCTCCTGGGGCTGGAACCCGTGGGGACAGGGCAGGGACCCCTGGGGACAGGGCAGGGACCCACGGCTGTTTCCCACCCCCAGGAAAGGCACCAACATCGTGCTGTGGACGCAGGAGCAGGAGGAGGAGCTGACACGCCTCTTCGAGGAGTTCCAGGGCTCAGATGGTGAGCTGGACAGGGGGAGCAGACCCTTAAAATCCCCCTGTAGCCCCCCAAACTGACCCACCTCCCCACAGACGTCCTGGGGAACATCATGAAGCACCTGACGGCGCGGCGCTCACGGGCTCGGGTGGTGGAGAAGCTGCTGGGGCTGGGGCTGGTGGCTGAACGCAAGGAGCTGTACAAGAAACGCCGGAGGAAGAGCCAGGGCCCCAGCCCCGGGCAGGTATGGGGGGCTGGGGGGTCCTGGGCTGTGTCCTGGGGGTGCTGTTCCACCCTGGGGCACCCAAACACTGCTGGCTCCCACAGGCTGCCACAGGTGTCCCGGCCATGCCAGCCCAGGACAGCTCAGGAGAGGATGAGGACAGCGAGGAGGACGAGGATGAGGATGAGGATGAAGCAGAGGAAGGCCCCATGGAGGAGCACTGGGTGCCTGAGGAAGGGGCTGGGCAGGACCTGGCGCAGCACCTGCATCAGGAAGGTGGGTGAGGGGCTCTGAACCCCCCCCCAGCTGTGCTTGGCTGTGGGGCTGGGTCCTGTGTCCCTGTGTCACCTTCTGCTGTCCCCAGGCCTGGCCGGGCCCCTCGCGGTGGCTGGAGAACTGTCTGAGAAGGGTGGCAGGGGACCGTGAGGAGGATGGTGAGCAGGGTGGGGGGCTGTGGGGTCGGGTGGGGGTGCTGTGGGGTCGGGTGGGGGGTTGCTGTGGGGCTGGGGTCTCTCTGACCCCGCTCCCGGCCCAGGCGTGTCCCACCCGGTGCCGCTGGTGCCGCTGACGGAGGAGAACGAGGACGCCATGGAGGATCGGCGCTTCCGGGCCCTGCTGCGACAGCTGGGGCTGCGGCCCCCTGCCAGCGAGCAGGTGAGCTCCCTGTGCCCATCCCTGTCCCCATCCCCATCCCCATCGCCATCCCTGTCCTCATCCTTGTCCCCATCCCTGTCCTCATGCCCATCCCCATCCTGTCCCTATCTCTGTCTCTGTACCCATCACCATCCCCATCACCATCCCTGTTCTCATCCTTGTCCCCATCCCTGTCCTCATCCTTGTCCTCAGCCCCATCCTGTCCCTGTCCCCATCGCCGTCAATGTGTCCATCCCTGTCCCCATCTCTGTCCCCACCGCCATCCCTGTCCTCATCCCCATCCTCGTCCTGCCCCTATCCCTGTCTCTGTCCCCATCACCATCGCCATCAATGTATCCGTCCCTGTCCCCATCCTTGTCCCCATCCCTGCCCCATCCCCGTCCTGTCCCCATTTCTGTCCCCATCTCCGTCCTATTCCCATCCCTACTCCCATCCCCATCCCTGCCCCATTCCCATCCCTGTTCCCATCCCCGTCCCCTTCTCCATCCACGTCTGTCCTTATCCCTGTCCCCATCCCTGTCCCCTTCTCCATCTCAGTCCCCATCCCCTCCCTATCCCTGCCCCATCCCTGTCCCCTTCTCAATCTACATCCCCATCCCCATCCTTGTCCCCATCCCTATTCCTTCTCCATCCCTGTCTCCATCCCATCCCCATCCCTATCCCCATCCCCATCCCATCCCTATCCCCATCCCTGTTCCTATCCCATCCCATCCCCATCCCCTCACCCCCAGCTCAGCCCTGTGGTCCCCCCTCCCTGCCCAGGAATCCTTCTGGCGCATCCCGGCCGCCCTCACCCCGCAGCAGCTCCGGCGTGCAGCCGCCTCCATCGCCCACCATGGCCCTCCAGGAGCCCCCCAGGACCTGCCAGAGCCACCCAGGTGCCCCCAGGACCTGGCTGCAGGTGAGGGGTGGGGCTGGGGGTGGGGGATCCCCAGGTGTGGGGCTGGCTCTGAGCCCCCCTCCTTGTGCCCCTCAGCAGAGCCGCTGCCGGCAGGGCTGGGATCAGACTCGGAGAGGTGAGACTGGAATTCCTTCTCAGCTTGGGGGGTTCCCCAAGGGTTTGGGAGGGTCTTCTCCCTGCCTCAGGGGGGGATCCAGCCCTCTGTGTTCTCCCCGTGTGGGGCTGAGCTGTGCCACCCCCTGCAGCGAGGAGCCCGTCCCTGTCCCTGTCCCTGTCCCCAGCCCGGTGCAGCCGCGCTCCAAGAGGTCGCCGGGAGCTCGCCAGCGAGGATGAGGATGAGGATGGTGGCAGCTCAGGTGGGTTCAGCTCGCTGGGGGCTGAGGGAGCTCTGGATGTCACTGAGGTTGTCCTGTCCCTGTCCCCTTTGCCACATCCCTGGGGGGCTCAGCTGTCCCCTCTCCCTCCATCCACAGGCACCGAGCCGGCCCCTGCAGCTCCCTGCTCCGAGGAGGATGAGGAGGATGAAGAGCCACAGCCCCGGGGGAGGCGGAAGCGCATCCGCTGCCTGGAAGAGGAAGAGGAGGAGGAGGAGGATTGAGTGGCTCCCCATATCCTGCCTGTGCCCAGGCCTTGTGCTGTTTCCTGGGTTTTTTTGCAGATTTTATTGGATCTCTGCAGTTTTTCTGGGGTTTCTACAGATTTTCTGAGGTTTCTGCAGATTTTCTTCTGCAGGTTTTGATGCTGTTTTTAAAGGCTGCACAAGCAACCAGTTTCTCCACCTGACACCATCTCCCCATTTTACCTCAAATTCCCTCTTTTACCTCAGCTGCTTTTTTTTTTTTTCCTATAACTTTTTAAATCTGGACAGGGCCTAAATAAATAAAGGTGACTTTTGGCCTCCTTGAGTGTGTGTGGATCTGCAGCAGGGCTGGGGGCTCGAGCCGCCCTGGCCTCAGGGAGTGCCTGCTCCCTGTCCCTGTCCCGGACGTGTCGCAACTCCCTGATAACAACGGCTATAAAGGGTCACGGGGCAGCTGCGGCCGCAGCAGCCGGACAGGGCAGGGGCCAGCGGCGAGCGGGTGAGCTGGGACACGGGGGGCTCACGGGGGCTGTGACCACGGGGGTCTGACAGAGCTCTGCCCTTCTCCCACCTCCACAGAGCCACCATGCCCCGGGTTCTGCTCTTCCTCCCTCTCATCCTCACGGCTGTGTCTCTGCTGACCCCTGGGCTGGCTGCCGGTGACCAGCGGCTGCTGACCGAGCTGGTGGGGCTACCAGAGCCCACCCACGCCACGGCCATCCCGTGCCACACCCTCGGTCCCCACACCCTGCCCGGTTTCTCCCGGCTGCCGCCGCTGCCCCGCGGGCTGGCCCGTGCCGCGCTGGCCCTGGCCCTGCGTGGGGCTGGCTGTGCCCCCCAGGCTGAAGCCGAGGCGCTGGCGCTGGCACAGGAGCTGGGCACCCCCACGGCCGCGGCGCTGCTGCGGGGGCTGGCGCGGCTACCGGGCGCTCCGGCCCCGCGGCCGCTGGCGCTGCTGCTGCTGCGGCTGGCCCGCCCGCGGGGCTCTGCCTGCGTGGATCTGCGCGGCACGGAGCCCACGCCGCCCGCCCGGGGGCTGCCGGGGGTCCGGCTGTGCCGGCGCCGGCGGGAGGATGGGGACACGGACGCCTGCAGCCCGGAGGGGGAGCGGGTAGCGCACCAGGTGCTGGAGTGGGTGCCAGGAGTCAGCATCTTCTACAACCTGGGCACCAGCGTCTACTTCGCCTTCCAGGGCTGCAAAGCCACGGCGTCCACGCGGGCGCTGGAGGCCGCCGAGGATCTGGGCTACGCCGGGCTGGCGGCGCTCACCGGGGGCCTGGGGGGCCCGGTGGCCATGGGGGTGCAGATGGGGCTGCAGCCGGGCATCAAGGCCGGCGTGAGGGCGCTCATCGCGTACTTCACCTCGGCCGGGGAGCCCTCGCCGGTGCCCACTGCCCACAGCGGCCCCGTGCTCATCGTTTGAATAAAGACCAGTGTGGCAGCGGGTCCTTGTTTGAATGGGTGCAGGGTCACCCTGCCCTGGGGCAGCGGGACCTCGGCCACGTGGTGGCCTGAGCCACGTGGTGGCAGCTGGGCTGGGCCTGTCCCTGTCCTGCTGTGGCTCTGTGCTGTCCCCTATAGCCTGTTCCTGTCCCTGTAGCCCGAGCCGTGCCCCACAGCCAGCCCATCCCAGTCCCTGTCCCCATGGCTCTTTCCCTCCAGTCTGTCCCTGTCCCCATGGCTCTCTCCCTCTCTCCCTGCAGTTTGTCCCTGTCCCCAGGGCTCTGTGTCCCTCTCCCCTTGGCCCTGACCCTGTCCCTATCCCTGCAGTTTCTCCCTGTTTCCCTGACTCTGTACCTCTGTCCCCACAGCTCTGTCCCTGTCGTCCATGTCTTGTTCCCAATCCCATGGCCTGTCCCATAGCTCATCCTGCTGTCCCCATGGCCGGTACCTGTCCCCACGGCTCTATCCCTGTTTCTATACCCTGTCCTATAGCTCTGTCCTGCAGCCTGTCGCTGTCCCCATGGCTCTGACCGTGTCCCCACCCCCGGCTCTTGTCCCCACGGCCTGTCGCAGTCCCCTCCGTCTCTGTCCCTGTCCCTGTCCCCCCGCCCATCCCGGGCCGCCGCCGTTCCCGCCCCCGGTCCCCGCTGACCCCGCCCCCACGGCCCCGCTCCGTGTGACGTCAACTTGGGGAAATGAACGGCGCGGCTGAACGCCGCCGCTCGCGGGGGGCGTGGCATCGACCCTGAGATCCGCCAATCACCGCTCAGATCAGGGAGGGGGCGCGGCATCGACCCGGAGATCCGCCAATCACCGCTCAGAGCGGGGGAGGGGGCGTGGCCATCCCGCCTTCCTGGTCTGGTAGCGGCGGCGGTGGGTCCGGGATCCCGGGGGGAGGCCGGGGGTCCCGGGGGGGACATGGGCGGCTCTGGAGGCCCCGGGGGAGGGGGACACAGGCAGGGGACACCGGCTGGGGCGCACAGGGTGTCCCTTGGAGCGCTGTCCCGCTGGGCGGGGGTTGTTTAGGGGCGCCCATCCCTGCGGGAAGGACGCTGGGGGTGCCCGCGGGGTTCAATGGGGGTCTTGGGGGACCTGGGGTGCTCCTTAAGGGGTGCTGCGGGCGTTGTGTGTGTGTGTGACCCTGCCCTGGGTGGGGAACCCCCCTCGGCTCAGCCCCTGCTCCCACCGCAGGACGCGGCTGCCGGCCCGCGGCCACCCCAGCGGGAGCGAGGGACCCCCGAGACCACCCAGGACCGAACAGGAGCAAAGGGACCCCCGGGAACAGCCAGGACCGAGCAGGAGCAAAGGGACCCCTGGGACCACCCAGGACCAGCAGGAGCAAAGGGACCCCCGGGAACAGCCAGGACCGAGCAGGAGCAAAGGGACCCCCGGGACCACCCAGGACCGAGCAGAAGCAGAGGGGCCCCCAGAACCGAGCAGGAGAAGAGAGACCCCCGGGACCGAGTAGGAGAAGAGAGACCCCCGGGACCGAGTAGGAGAAGAGTGGCCCCAAAACTGAGCAGGAGCAGAGGGACCCCAGAACTGAGCAGGAGCAGAGGGACCCCTATAACCGAACAGGAGCAAAGAGACCCCAGAACCCAGAAGGAGCAGAGGGACCCCAGAACCCAGAAGGAGCAGAGAGACCCCCAGAAACGAGCAGGAGCAGAGGGACCCCAGAACCCAGAAGGAGCAGAGGGACCCCAGAACCCAGAAGGAGCAGAGGGACCTCAGAACCGAGCAGGAGCAGAGGGACCCCGCGCCGCCCGCGCTGCAGCAGGTACGCGGCGTGCAGAGCTGGACACGCGGCTGTTCCTCGTCCCCTGGTCCTGCCGCGGCCGGGGGCTCCTCGGGACGCCCCTGACCCTCTGTCCCCCCAGCATGGCGCAGTGGCAGGAGGTGCAGAGCTTGGCCAACACTTACCTGGAGCAGGTGCACCAGCTGTACGCGAGCTCGGCGCTGCCCATGGCAGTGAGGCAGTGCTTGGCCGCCTGGATCGAGGACCAGAACTGGTACCGGGGTGGGATCCGGGGCTGGGGGGCGGCACCGGGGGGCTCGGGCAGGGGTGGGATCCGGGGCTGGGGGGCGCACCGGGGGCTCGGGCAGGGGTG
Organism: Luscinia luscinia; assembly: GCA_034336685.1. NCBI lineage: Eukaryota > Metazoa > Chordata > Aves > Passeriformes > Muscicapidae > Luscinia > Luscinia luscinia. The sequence continues at coordinate 71,061 of JAKWBO010000036.1, read as the reverse complement.
GGATCCGGGGCTGGGGGGTGCACGGGGGGCTCGGACAGGGGTGGGATCCGGGGCTGGGGGCGGACCGGGGGGCTCGGGCAAGTGCTGAGCCCGCGCTGCCGCAGGCGCCAGGCGGCGGAGCCGCTCTCCTCGGGGCACGCCCGGATGCTGTTCCATTCCTTACTGGTGCTACTGGGAGAGTGCCTGGGCAGCCTGGGCTCGGGCCACGAGGAGTTCATGCTGAAGCACAACCTGCGCAAGGCTCAGCGCGACCTCCAGGTGCGCTTCAGGGCTGGGGGAGTGCAGTGGGGAGGAGGGAGGGGTCTCCGCGCCCCTGACCGCCCCCGACCCTCCTCAGGCCGAGTTCGAGAAGAAGCCGGAGGGACTCGCCAACCTGGTGGCCAACCTGCTGCAGGAGGAGCGGCGGATCCTGCGCCTGGGGCAGGCGGGGGGGCAGGTAAGGGGGCAGGGCTGTGTCCCCCCCGCACCCCGCGGGGTCCCGCGGCCGCTGCCCCTCACCCCGTGTGTCCCTTAGGGGGGTTCGGCCCCTGCGCCCAGCCCAGCCCCGGAGAGCGGCCGGGAGCAGCAGATCCAGCGGCGTTTGGCTGAGTTCCACACGGCCCTGCAGGTAACGCCCCCCTCCCCACCCCGCGACCCCCACTGAGCCCCCCGGGGGCTGTCCCGCCCCTCCTGACCCCTCCCTGTACCCGCAGGAAGCCGAACGAGCCTTCAGGCACCTGGAGGATTTGCAGGACGCTTTTGATTTCTGCTACAAGGTGCACTACCAGCCAGGTGAGCCCCAGGCAGGGGAGGCAGCACCCCAAAACCTTGGTGAGCCCCCCCAAAAACCCTGATCCCACTCTCTGCTGCCTGCAGCTGACAACAGGAGCAATGACCCCGGGTACATCCAGAAGCTCCAAGCCCTCCAGGCCAAACTGCAGAGCCTGGACCGGCAGAGGCGGGTGAGGGGGATTTTGGGGTGGCCTGGTGTCCTGGTTTGAAGGACAGGTGTCTGCCAATACAGACAGGAGCCTCTCTTTGAAATGGAGAATGTAAAACCCCTCCCTCCAAATTATTATAATTTTGAAATTAAGGGGCTCTCAGGCAAAGATAGGGGAATTAGGAATAGCAGTTCTTTATTAGGAAAATTAAAATGGAAACACAGTATTACAAAGAACAATCCCAAACACTGCCAGAGTCAGAATCCAAGCTGACACCCATCAGTCAGTCAGGGTGTTGGCAGCAGTCCCATTCAATGGTGGCTGCATCCTCCTGCAGTGGCAGATGTGGTTCAGCTGGAGCAGTGCTCCTGTAGAAGGTGCAGTTTTCCTCTGAAGGTCCAGGGATGATGTGGAAAGGTCTGACTTTCCTCTGGAATCCAGTGGAAAGATGGATAACTTGCTGTCCAAAATCTCAGTTTTCATCGCGGTAGGAAATGCTTGGCTCCTCCCCTGGGTGGAGCATCTCCCAGTGGGATGATGTAATTTTATCAGTCATGCCCTGGGACTGAATGGCCATTAACAGGAGATATCTCCTGGAGGGAGTATGGGCTGTGGGAAAGATGAAGATGATTGCCCCAGCAGGTTTAACACCTGGCCCATTAACAGGAGATACTCCCACAGCAATAAGAATCCCCGTCACACCCGGGTTTTAACAATGGCCCATTAACAGGAGATATCTCCTGGAAGAAGGGTGGGCTGTAGAAAAGGTAACGATGACTGCCCCAGCTGGTTTTTAACATCTGGCCCATTAACAGGAGATATCTTCTGGAGGGAGGATGTGCTGTGGAAAATATAAAGATGATTGCCCAACAGGTTTAAAGATGGCCCATTAGCAGATAATATGTGCCAGGAGATAAGGGTCACTGCCCAACCCAGCTTCAATAGATGGTGTTGGAATCCACATTTCTGGCCACATCAACCCAACACACTTGGCTGGGTTTGGGGAGGGGGTAAGACCACCCTGAGCACCCCCTTAGAGCCACATCTCCCCCCAGGAGGTGCTGGCTCAGATGCAGCAGCTCTTGGGGCGCAGCGAGACACTGCAGGAGCTGCTGCAGGAGGAGCTGGGGGGCTGGAGGCTGCGGCAGCAGCGCCTGTGCCTGGGGGGCCCTGGAGACACCAACCTGCGCCCACTGGAGACCTGGTAGGCCTGAGGGGCTTGGGGGGGGCTCGGGGGGTGCAGCTGTGAGGTTTATTTCTGACTCCTGGTGCTCTACAGGCACCAAACTCTGGGGCTCTATGGGCTCTGAGCTCTTAGGCCCTTACTCGTCGGGTAATTTCTAAATAAGCAAAGCAGCTAATAGTTAAAAAGGTTATTTATGACAAAGCACATATTACAAAGCACATCAGTCTCAACAGGCAATAGCAAAAACAATGGCAAAGCAGCTAGCAATGAGCAATAAGTGAATGGCTAGAAGCCAATGGCTAAAAGCAACAGCTCTCCCCATACAATAGCATTTTTCCAACAAGCTAGGATGCAAACTCAGACCACCACTCTTTAACCTATTAGAATTCCAGTTTCTTAGCACACCACTTTATGTGTAGAACTACACATACAATCTTGTTCCATCTAAGAAATGTGAGCAATATTCTTACTGTAACTCTATTATGTCTAAGTCTACAACTGTGGGCTTGGAGCCTCTACTGAAGTTATCAGTGTGTTTGCAGCCTTCACTAGAGCACTCACTGCTACTGTGGCATTTGAAACGTTTTGATTACTAAAACCATCAGAACTCACTCTAAAACTTATTCAACCCCTGCACTCTGATTTCTCTCTGGAGGATTCAGAGAGACCCCAGACTCACTGACTCCAACATGCAGCCAAGCCCTCTCTGATCTCCCTGACCCTGCAGGTTCACAGAGCTGGGCCAGGGGTTGTTCCAGCTGCGGCAGCTGCTGCGGGCACTGCAGGACCTGCGGCAGAAAGTGACCTATGAGAGGGACCCGCTGGTGGCAGAGACACCCCTGCTGGAGCAGAGGCTGCAGGAGCAGCTCACACACCTGCTCAAGAGGTGTGGGGTGGGATCTGAGCCAGGCAGGGCTGGGGTGGGGAGCTGGGAAAGGTTCTTCCCCCCACCTTGAGGGTGGTTGAGCACTGGAAGAGCTCCCCAGGGAATGGTGGCATTGCTAAAGCTGCCAGAGCTCCAGGAGTTTTTGGACAACAGGCACAGGGTGGGATTTTGGGGGGTCTGTGCAGGGCCTGGAGCTGGGAGCAATGATCCTCATGGGTCCTTGCAGCTCTGGGTATTCTGTAATTTAGGGGGGTTTGGGCAATGCTCTCAGCAAGTGCTGAGATTTGGGGGAAACTTCTGTGGTGTGCTATGAGGGACAGGAGTTGGACAAACTTCTGTGGTGTGCTATGAGGGACAGGAGTTGGACAAACTTCTGTGGTGTCCTATGAGGGACAGGAGTTGGACAAACTTCTGTGGTGTCCTATGAGGGACAGGAGTTGGACTTTGATCCTGATGGGTCCCTTCCAGCTCTGGATGTTCCAGAATTCAGGAGGTCAGGGAGTGGTTGGACTGAGCTCTCAGGTGTTGGGATTTCGGATTTTTGGGGGTGTTTTGGGACTCAAAGTTTGTTGTGGGTCTCTTCCCATCTCAAGGAGCATTTGGAGAACACCCTCAGGGGTAGGGTGGGATTTTGGGGTGTCCTGTGCAGAGCTTTGATCCCTTCCAACTCAGGATATTCCGTAATTCCAGGGCTCAGGGTCTGTTTGAACAACACTTTCAGGTATTTTGGGGACTGGGGAGACTTTTGGGGTGTCCATGCAGGGCCAGGAGTTGTACTTGATCCTTGTGGCTCCCTTCCAGCTGAGGATATTCCATAATTCCAGGGGTCAGGGAGTGTTTGGGCAGTGCTGTCAGGTCCTCAGTGCTCTCAGGTGTTTTGGGGACTGGGGGAGACTTTTGGGGTTGTCCTGTGCCAGGCTGGGAGTTGAATTTGATGATCCTCATGTGTCCCTTCCACTTCTGGATATTCCATAGCTCTGTAGCTGTTTGGACAACACTCAAACCTTGGGATTTGGGACTGGGCACGTTTTGGGGTTACCCTGTGCCAAGCCACAAATTCAACTTGGATAATCCTTCTGGGTTCCCTCCAGCTCTGGATACTCCGTGATTTTAAGAAGTGGGGGCAGCACAGGGAGGGCAGGGGATCTCAGGGCAGCCCTGACCCCCCGTTTTTCCCCAGTGCCTTCGTGGTGGAGCAGCAGCCCAGCACCCCCAACGCCAGCAGGCGCCCGCTGGTGCTGCGCACCGCCAGCAAGTTCTCAGCCCGTGCCCGGCTCCTGGTGAGGCTGCACGACCGCAACCACCACATGGAGGCCAGGATCCACATCGACAGGTGGGCCCCCCGCCCCTCCTGACCCCGCCCCGGGCAGCCGCGGGGGTCCCGCAGTGCCTGATCCCCCCGCCCCTTGTGTCTTGCAGGGACCCGCCCAACATCAAAGGGTGAGAGCTGGGAGAGCGCTGGAGGCGGCAGCGGGGGTGGGACCCCGCCCCAAAGGGTCCTGAGCCCCCATCCCAGCCCCTGAGGGGGGTCCTGAACCACGCCTGCCATCCCTGGGGGGGTCCTGACCCCCATCTGCAGCAGGGCTGCATCCCACAGGGGTCTTGATCCCCCTCCCCAATTCATCCGGGGGTTCTGACCCCCCCCACCCACAGCTGGGCTATGCCCTCTGCTGGGAGGGGGATCCTGACCCCCATCCACAGCCCCCCCCAGGGGTTCTGGACCCCCATGTCCCCTCCTGGGGGTCCCGACCCCCTCCCACCTCCTGTCTCTGCCCCGCAGGTTTCGCAAGTTCAACATCCTCACATCGAGCAGCAAAACGCTCCTGGCCGGGGACAGTCCCCAGGAGGGGCTGGTCTGCGACTTCCAGTACCTCGTAGGGACCCCCCCAGACCCCCAGATCCCCCCCCGGGGTGGGCAGCAGTGTGAGGACCCTGCCCTGGGCTGACTCTGCCTCCCCACAGACGCTGAAGGAGCAGAAGGAGAGCAGGGCTGGCAAGGGCAAAGGCAGCAGCGGCGAGGTGGGTGTGGCATGGGGGCTGGGGACTGCAGGGGATGGGGACAGGTGGTGACAGCGGTGCCACCTCCTGCAGGGTCCCCTGGTGGTGACAGAGGAGCTGCACCTCATCACCTTCACGCTGGCCTACGCCTACTGCGGGCTGGAGCTGGAGCTGGAGGTGAGGGCTGGGGGTGCTGGGGGGCTTGGGGAGGTCGGGGGGTGGCTGGGGACAGCCAGCCTGAGCCCTGTCCCCTCCCCAGGGGACGTCAAGGGGGCTGGGGACAGCCAGCCTGAGCCCTGTCCCCTCCCCAGGGGAGGTCAGGGGGGCTGGGGACAGCCAGCCTGAGCCCTGTCCCCTCCCCAGGGGGAGGTCAGGGGGGCTGGGGACAGCCAGCCTGAGCCCTGTCCCTCCTCAGGGGGAGGTCAAGGGGCTGGGGACAGCCAGCCTGAGCCCTGTCCCCTCCCCAGGGGAGGTCAGGGGGCTGGGGACAGCCAGCCTGAGCCCTGTCCCCTCCCCAGACCACCACGCTGCCCTTCGTCATCATCTCCAACAACAACCAGTTCTCCAGCGCCTGGGCCTCCATCCTCTGGTTCAACATGCTCAGCTCTGACCCCAAGGCGAGCCCAGTGCCACCCCCAGTGCTGCCAGCCCTGCCCCCTGTGCTGCTCTGTGTCCCATCCCAGTCTCTGTCCCATGTCCCTGTTCCTGGTTATCCCCTGTGCCCTGTCCCTCATTCTGGACCCATCTGTGCACATCCCTGTCCCCTGGTGCCACTCTGTCCTGCTTCATGTCCTTGTCCTTGCTCCTTGTGCCACCCCCTGCTCTGATCCATGTCCTTGGCCCTGTCCCCTGCTGCGTTTCCCTGTCCCTTGGTGCCTGTCTCACCCCTGTCCCCTGCCCTGCTGCATGTCCCCATCCCCTTCCCCTGTCCCTATTCCCTCCCCATGTCCCTGTCCCCCCCATGTCCTTTTCCCGTGCTCCAGTCTTGTCCCCATCCCCTCACCCTGTCCCTGTCCCCCTCATGTCCTCCTCCCTGCTCCAGTATTTGTCCCCATTCCCTCCCCCTGTCCCCATCCCCTCATCTCCTGTCCCTGTCCCCATCCCTCCCCATCTCCCCTGTACCCTCACCCTGTCCCTGCCCATGTCCCCATCCTCTGGCCCTGTCCCCATCCCCTCCACCTGTTCCCCTCCTGTCCCCTCCCCATATCCTTGTCCCTCACCCTGTCCCTGTCCTCTCCCCATGTCCTTGTCCCTGCCACATCCTCCTCCCCTGCTCCAGTGCATGTCCCCATCCCCTTGCCCTGTCCCCATCCCCTCATCCTGTCCCCATCCCTGTCCCTGTCCCCGCTCACCCTGTGTCCCCCCATGTCCCCCCGTGTCCCCAGGCCCAGCAGTTCTTCTCGTCACCACCACCGGCCCCGTGGCCCCGGCTGGCTGAGGTGCTGAGCTGGCAGTTCCAGAGCGTGGCCGAGCGAGGGCTGAGCCGGGACAACCTGCTCATGCTGGCTGAGAAACTCCTGGGTGAGGCCAGGGGCTCCTGGGGACACCGGGGGGACAGCGGGGACGAGGCTGACTGCCCCCTCACCCTGCTCTCTCCTCAAGGCTCGAAGCTGTCGCAGGACAGCACCGTGACCTGGCCCAAGTTCTCCAAGGTGAGTAGGGCCTGTCCCTCTGTCCCCATGGCCCTGTCCCTCTGTCCCCTCTGTCCCCATGGCCCTGTCCCCGCTGTGGCCCTTCTCCTGGTCTCCCCATGGCCCTGTCCCTCTTGTTCCCCAGTGGCCCTGTCCCTTCATGGTCCAATCTCCCCTAGCCCTGTCCCAGCTGTCCCCCCATGGCCCTGTCCCTCTGTGGCCCTGTCCCCCCATGGCCCTGTCCTGCCATTTCCCCATGAGCTTGTCCCCCTTGACTCTGTCCCTCTTGTCCTTCAATGTCCCTGTCCGTCTGTGACCCTGCTCCCCTTTGTCCCTCTCCCCTCACCATTCTGTCCCACCTGTCTTCCACCCCACTGTGGTCCTGTCCCATGTCCTCATGTCCCTCCATGTCCTCATATCCCCATGTCCCTGCTGTCCCTCCATGTCCCCATGTCCCTGCTGTCCCCCCATGTTCCCATGTCCCCCTCCCCTCTCCCACAGGACGGACCTGCCGGTTTCTCCTTCTGGGCCTGGCTGGACGGGATCCTGGGGCTGCTGCAGGAGCACCTCAAGCAGCTCTGGAAGGACGAGTAGGAGCAGGGCTGGGGGAGCTGGGGAGGTGGTCTGGGGGGGCCGCAGGGGCTGACACTGCCTCCCCCAGACTTATCCTGGGCTTCGTGAGCCGCAAGCAGGAGAAGAAGCTGCTCAAGTCCAAGCTCACAGGGACGTTCCTGCTGCGCTTCAGCGAGAGCGTCCTGGGCGGGGTCACCTTCACCTGGGTGGAGCACCACGAGAAAGGTGAGTGACCCCCTGGCCTGCTTTGGAGGACAGGTGTCTGCCAATAAAGGCAGGACCTTCTCTTTGAAATGGAGAATGTAAACCCACTTCTTCCAAATTATTCTAATTTTGAAATTAAGGGGCTCTCAGGCAAAGATAGAGGAATTAGGAATAACAGTTCTTTAGTAGGAAAATTAAAATAGAAATGCAGTATTACAAAGAACAATCCCAACCCTGCCAGAGTCAGAATCCAAGCTGACACCCGTCAGTCAGTCAGGATGTTGGCAGCAGTCCCATTCAATGGTGGCTGCATCCTCCTGCAGTGACAGATGTGGTTCAGTTGAAGCAGGGTTACAGTTTTCCTCTGAAGGTCCAGGGATGATGTGGAAAGGTCTGATTTTCCTCTGGAATCCAGTGGAAAGATGGATAACTTGCTGTCCAAAATCTCAGTTTTTATCTGGGTAGGAAAGGCTTGGCTCCTCCCCTGGGTGGAGCATCTCCCAGTGGGATGATGTGATTTTATCAGTCATGCACTGGGACTCAATGGCCATGAACAGGAGATATCTCCTGGAGCTGTGGGAAAGATGAAGATGATTGCCCCAGATGGTTTTTAACAATTGCCCGTTAACAGGAGATATCTCCTGGAGGGAGGATGGGCTGTGGGAAAGATAAAGATGATTGCCCCAGCTGGTTTTAGCACCTGGCCCATTAACAGGAGATATTCCCACAAGATAAGGAGCACTGCCACACCCGGTTATTAACAATGGCCCATTAACAGAGATATTCCCACAGAGATAAGGATCACTGCCACACCCAGTTTTTAACAATGGCCCATTAACAGGAGATATCTCCTGGAGAAAGGGTAGATCATGGAAAAGATAAAGATGATTGCCCCAGCTGGCTTTTAACACCTGGCCCATTAACAGGAGATATCTCCTGGAGGGAGGATGGGCTGTGGGAAAGATAAAGATGATTGCTCAGCTGGTTTAAAGATGGCCCATTAGCAGATAATATGTGCCACAGAGATAAGGATCACTGCCCCAACAGTTGGTGACAGAATTCACATTTCTGGCCACACCAACCCAACACACCCCCCCAGGATCACCCTACCAGCCTGGGCTGCAGCCCCTGACCCCTCCGGCTGTCCCCCCACAGGATCCCCCACTTTCCACGCCGTGGATCCCTACACAGCCTCGGAGCTGGTGTCGCTGGCGCTGCCCGACATCATCCGCGACTACCAGATTATGGTGGAGGAGAACATTCCGGAAAACCCCCTCAAGTACCTGTACCCCAACACCGCCCGGGACAAGGCTTTCGGGCCCTACTACAGCCAGAGGCAGGAGGGTACGGGCTGGCATGGCCTGGCACGGCCTGGCTCTGAGCCACCTGCCACCCCCTGACCCCGCTCTTTGTCCCCAGGGACCCTGAGTGACTCCCAGAAATACTTGAACCGGCGCCTCATCCGGGTGTCCTCCAGGTGAGGGGCTGTGGGGACACCTGGGGTGCTCTGTGACCCTGTGGGATCCCCTGGTCCCAATCCCTGACCACAACCCCTGAACACAACCCCTGACACCCGACCCCTGACACTGACCCTGACCCCAAACCCTGACCAGGACCCATGACCCAGACACCTGACCCCAATCCCTGACCCCTGACCCTGACCCCAATCCCTGACCCTGATCCCTGACCCCAATCCCTGACCCCAGTCCCTGACCCCAACCCCTGACCCCAATCCCTGACCCCGACCCCTGACCCCAACCCCTGACCCCAACCCGACACCTGACCCCTGACCCCAACCCCGCTGTCTCTCCCTGCAGGCAGCCCAGCAAGTGGCAGACAGAAGAGGAGCTGGTGGTAGCCACAGAGAACCTGGAGATGCTGCAGCTGCAGCCCGGAGGGCAGGGGACACAGCAGGCTGGTGGCCTGGCATTGTCACAGCCCCAGAGCTCGGGGACACCACAGGGCACCTCTAGGAGCCTGGGGACCCCTCAGGGGGTGGCCACGAGCCCAGGGACACTGCAGGTGATGGCCACAAGCCCAGGGGTATCACAGGTCACCCCTGGGTGCCTGGGGACCCCTCAAGGGGTGGCCACAAGCCCAGGGGTATCACAGGTCACCCCTGGGTGCCTGGGGACCCCTCAAGGGGTGGCCACAAGCCCAGGGGTACCACAGGTCACTCCTGGGAGCCTGGGGACCCTTCAGGGGGTGGCCACAAGCCCAGGGGTACCACAGGTCACTCCTGGGAGCCTGGGGACCCTTCAGGGGGTGGCCACGAGCCCAGGGACACTGCAGGTGATAGCCACAAGTCCAGGGGTACCACAGGTCACCCCTGGGAGCCTGGGGACCCCTCAGGGGGTGGCCAGCAGGCTGGGGATAGCACAGGTGATAGCCACAAGCCCAGAGACACTGCAGGTCACCCCTGGGATCCTGGGGACACCACAGGTGACAGCCACAAGCCCGGGCACCCTGCAGCCCACGGGCTTGGGGATGCTGCAACCACAGCCCCAAAACCTGGAGCCACCACGGGTGGCATCAGGGGTCCCCAACATGCAGGGGATGCTGCACATGGCACCGGGGGCTGTGGGGACCGTGCAGGTGCTGCCTGGGGGGCTGGGGATGGGCTTGGGGACACTGCAGGTGCTGCCAGAGGGGCTGGGGACAGTGGCTGTGGACACGGGGACGCTGCCGGGGGCTGTGGAGCCACCGCAGGTGCCCGAGGAGCAGGGGACGCTGCCGGCAGAGCTGAGGGAGCTGGAGCTGCTGCCGGGGAGCCGGGACATGCAGGAGCTGCTGCAGGCGCTGGAGGGGCTGGGGCCGGGCTCGGCGAGCCTGGCGGCGCTGGAGGAGGCGGAGCTGATGCCGAGCGTGGTGGAGAGTTTCCAGCTGAGCCCCGGTGAGTGGCGGGGCTGGAGGGGGACAGGGGTGTCACCTGGGCACCGAGCTGTCCCCTGGCACTGAGCTGTCCCCTGGCACTGAGCTGTCCCCCGATCATTGCCCTGTCCCCCGATCATTGCCCTGTCCCCTGGCACTGCCCTGTCCCCCGATCACTGTCCTGTCCCTTGATCACTGCTCTGTCCCCTGATCATTTCCCTGTCCCCTGATCACTGCCCTGTCCCCTGGCATTGCCCTGTCCCCTGATCATTTCCCTGTCCCCTGATCACTGCCCTGTCCCCTGGCATTTCCCTGTCCCCTGATCTCTGTCCTGTCCCCTGATCACTGCCCTGTCCCCTGATCATTTCCCTGTCCCCTGATCACTGCCCTATCCCCTGATCACTGCCCTGTCCCCAGATCATTTCCCTATCCCCTGATCACTGCCCTGTCCCCTGGCATTTCCCTGTCCCCTGATCACTGCCCTGTCCCCTGATCATTTCCCTATCCCCTGATCACTGCCCTATCCCCTGATCACTGCCCCGTCCCCTGATCACTGCCCTGTCCCCTGATCATTTCCCCTGTCCCCTGATCACTGCCCGTCCCCTGATCACTGCCCTGTCCCCCCCAGGCAGCGCTGCTCTCCTGGACCACCACGACCCGTTCCTGCCGCAGCCCGAGGACTCGGCCCTGCCCGCCGTCCCCTCCCTCTTCACCGACATCCCCCGCTCCAGCTCGATGCCAGCGACTTCCAGTGACCCCTCCCCAAGCCCCTCCTTGTAAATAAACCCTCCCCACCGCCGCAGCTCGCTCGTCTCCATCGGACCTTTATTAGAAACTCATAAATAGATAAATAGCGGAACGTCGCACGTCATAAATAACCCCTCAGCGAGGGACAATAAATAGGGGAGGGGGCGCTGGCCGGGGCGGGGCTCAGCGGGCGCTGTGGTTGAACACTCGGCCCATGACGGCGGCGAAGGAGCGGAGCCGCTTCAGAGCCAGGTGTCGCTGGAGGGGCTGCGCCCAGAGCGCGGTGCGGACCGGGGGGTGCCGGGGGGGGCGGCCGTGCCCGTCCTGCGGGGACAGCGCGGTCAGGGGCGGCGGCGAGGGGTGGCTGGGGCTCCCTGCGAGACCCCTCCTCACCTGGGACTCCTGCGAGCCCCCTGTTCTCAACTGCGGCTCCCTGCGAGCTCCCCCCTCCTCACCTGCGACTCCCTCTCAGCCCCCCCCCCCCTCACCTGCGGCTCCCTCTCAGCCCCCCCTGTTCTCACCTGCGACTCCCTGCGAGCCCCCCCGCCCTCACCTGCGGCTCTCTGTGAGGCCCCCTCCTCACCTGCAACTCCCTGTGAGCCCCCCTCCTCACCTGCGACTCCTGCGAGCCCCCTCCTCACCTGCAACTCCCTGTGAGCCCCCCTCCTCACCTGCGACTCCTGCGAGCCCCCTCCTAACCTGTGGCTCTCTGAGCCCCCCTCACCTGCGACTCCTTCAGAGCCCCCTCCTCATCTGGGACTCCCTCTGAGCCCCCCCCTCACCTGCGGCTCCTCTGAGCCCCCCTGCCCTCACCTGGACGTGCCGCAGCAGCTGCTCCATCGTGCTCTCCAGCTGGGGCTGGGGCTGGTCCCGGAAGATTTCGGAGCCCAGCAGGTCCCGGTAGTGCTGCAGCGCCTGGCGGATCCGGTGCAGGCAGCGCTGCGGGGAGTGGGGGTGAGATGGGGGTCCGGGACCCTCCCGGAGCTGCCCACACCCCCAGCGGCACCCCGGGACCCCCCGGCTCTCGTGGGAACCCTCGGCATTGCTGGGACCCCTCTGGGGCACCCAAACCTATTCTTAGCATCTCTGGGGCCCCCTGGACCCCCAGGGGCATCCCCCAGCATCCCCGGGACCCTTCTGAGACCCCCAAACAGGTCCTCAACATCCCTGGGACCCCAGACATCCTCGGGATCCCCAGGGGCATCCCCAGCATCCCTGGACACTTCTGGGACCTCCAAATGTATCCTCAGCATCTCTGGGACCCCCAAACATCCCCGGGACAGCCCAGGTGTATCTCCCAGCTTCCCTGGGAATCCAGACACGTTCCACAACATCCCCGGGACCCCCGAGCACCCCTGGAACCCCTTGGGCTCCCCCCAGACTCACCTGGGAACCCCAAGCACATCCCATAGCACTTCAAGTCCCCCCAGGACATCTCGGGGACCCCCCAGGTACATCCCAGGCAAAAACCCCTCAGCATCCCCTGAACCCCGGGACCCCCAGGCACCATCAGCATCTCTGCGATCCCCCAGGCCCCCCCAGACCCTCCCCGGGACCCCCGCAGCCCCCCGGTACCGTGTGGTTGGTCTCCAGCGTCAGGGGGTCACAGGCGTCGCTGCAGCGGATCCGGGGGGGCCAATTTTGGGGGTCGTCCTCCAGCAGCTGCATCCCCTCCTGCAGCAGGGATCCGTGGGGTCGCACCGTGCCCGGAACCCCCGGGGGACTCCCGAACCCTCGGTCCCACCCGCGCTGCGATCCGCCCGCACCCCCCGGCTCTTCCCGGTGCCCTCGGTTCTTCCCGGTGCCCCCGGTTCTTCCCGGTGCCCCCCGCACTCACCAGCGCCGAGTGCGGCTCTTTGACGGTCGCGAGCAGTCGCGACAGCTCCCGGGACAGAATCCTGCAGGCGGCCCAGTCGGGGCGGCGGAGCGGGAGCGCTGCCGGTGCCGGTGCCGGTGCCGCGGGAAGCGGCAGCAGAGCGGCGAGGAGGAGGCAGAGGCGGAGGCGGCGGAGCGGAGCCATCGGAGCTCGGTCTGTGCCGCCACCGGCGCCGCCACCGGGCTCTTATGGGGCGGCGGCAGGTGGGGAATCCCGGGGCAGGTGGCTCCCGCCCCTGCGAAATCGCCGCCGCCTCCCCCCGAAAGCAGAACCGATACCGGGCCGGGGTCCCCGGGCTGCGCCCCGCCGCACCGGGACGCGACGGGACGGGATGGGATGGGACGGGCAGGAAAACCCGGGGCAGTTCCTGGCGGGATGGGAGGCACCGGCACCGGCACCGGCACCGGGACACCCCCTCGCTCCACCTGGGCTGCCCCGGTGAGCGCAGCGGTGTCGCCTCGGTGGATCCCCGGCGTGTCCCCGCCGTGCGCCTCGGTGTCCCCGCGCTGTCACCGGGCCGTGCTGCCCGCGGCGCCGCAATCTCGGCGGCTCCGGCGCGTCCCGGGGCTCCGCCCGCCGGGGCTGCCCCCGGCCTTTCCCGGGCACCGGGCGGGCACCGGCACCGGGGCTGGGCGGGGGGGACGGGGCGGGGGCACCGCCGGGCGTGTGCGACAGCTGGGGACCTCGTGGGGCACTGAGGGGACAGTGGGGGACAATGGGGGACACTTGGGGACCTCGTGGGGCACTGAGGGACAGTGGGGGACAATGGGGGACCTCGTGGGGCAATGTGGGACCCCATGGGACACTGAGGGACAATCTAGAACAATGGGGACACTTGGGGACCTCGTGGGGCACTGAGGGACAATGGGGGACCCCATGGGACACTGGGGGACAGTGGGGGACACTGGGGGACACTGGGGGACAATGTGGGACACTGAGGGACAATGGGGGACACTTGGGGACCTCGTGGGGCACTGAGGGACAATGGGGGACCCCATGGGACACTGGGGGACAGTGGGGGACACTGGGGGACACTGAGGGACAATGTGGGACACTGAGGGACAATGGGGGACACTTGGGGACCTCGTGGGGCACTGGGGGACAATGGGCGACACTGAGGGACACTGAGGGACAGTGGGGACACTGGGGGACAATGTGGGACACTGTGGGACACTGAGGGACAATGGGGGACACTTGGGGACCTCGTGGGGCACTGGGGGACAATGGGGGACACTGAGGGACACTGAGGGACAATCTGGGACAATGGGGGACACTGAGAGACCCTGTGGTGGGCTGTAGGACCCCGGGGGACCCCGTGGGACATTGAGGGACCCCGTGGGACACTGGTGGACATTGTGGGGACACAAGGGACACTGAGGGACATTTGGGACACGGTGGAGCCATGTGGGGAGCGGTGGGACATTGTGGGGTTCCAGGGGACCCCATGGGACCCCGACGGACACGGCGCGGTACCAGTGGGGCATTTGGGGACACTGCAGGATCCTGTGGGATGCCAAGGACACTCCTTGGGCACTGTGGCACCCGTGGGGTGGCACGGGACACCGCGGCACCTCATGGGACACTTTGGGACACTGAAACGCCAGGGGACTCTGCGGGACGCTGGGACATTTGGGGACACTTTGGGATTCCGTGGGGATGCCAGGGGACCCCGTGGGACACCGTGGGTGCCAGAGCAGAGCGAGGGACACTGACTGGCATCTGGGGACACTTTGGGACCCCACGGGGCACCGGGGACACGGTGGGATGGTTTGGGGTACCGGGGGTCCCCATGGGCCATTGTGGGACCCCAGAGCACCCTGTGGAATGCCAAGGGACACCGGGGGACACTTGGGGACACTCTGGGGATGCCAGAGAACCCCGCGCGACACCCGCGGGCACCGTGGGATGCCACGGTCCGTTGTGTGACACCCATCGGACACCGCAGGCTCCCGTAGGGTGTCTGGAGACGCTGCGCGACACCCGTGGGACGCCACAGGCCGCACGGCTCGGCAGCGCCGGGGCTCGGAGAGGTGTCCGGGGCTCCGAGAGGCGCCCGGTGCTCCCGGGACCGCGAACCAGCCGGATTCAGCCATTTTGTCCCGTGCGCCGCCCCGTCCCGCCGCGCCGCTTAGTCCCGCCCCCTCGGGCGCTGATTGGTCGTTGCCCGGCGCTCGGCGCTGCCATTGGCCGTCGCCCCGGGGCGGGCCCGGTTTACCGGGCAGGGGCGCGGTTGCCGTAGCGACGGCGGGAGCGGCCCCGGCCCCGGCGCGGCCGCGGCGGCGCAGCGGGACGAGCCCGGGAGCGCGGCCCCGGCGCGGCTCTGCCCGCGGCGGCTCGGTAACGGCGCGCGAGGAGGGTGGTGGGTGGCGGCTCCGCGCTCGGGCCCCGCCTGGCACTGCGGCCGCCGATACCGCAGATCCCGCCGGCGCGTTCCGTGTGGGCCCGCGGTGATAAAGGCGGCGGGTGCGGAGCTGGCCCGAAGCCCCCGGGGGTGGGGCGGGGCGGGGCGGGAACCGGGTGGGGCCCGGTTTGGCTCCCCGGGAGCTGCGTGGTGCTCGGAGAGCAGAGCCCGGTGCCTCAGGAGACTGCCCGGTGCCCATGGATACTTCCCGGTGCTCGGAGAGCACTGCCCGGTGCCCAGAGACACTGCCCGGTGCTTTGGGACACTGCCCGGTGCTCAGAGAGCACTGCCCGGTGCCCAGGAACATTGCCCGGTTATTAGGGACACTGCCCGGTGCCTCGGGACACTGCCTGGTGCTCGGAGAGCACTGCCCGGTGCTTTGGGACACTGCCCGGTCCTTTAGAAGTTACTCCATGTTCTGGGACCACTGCCCGGTATCCACGGGACGCTGCCTGGCAATTTGGGCTGCTTCCCGGTTCCTCCAGATGCTGCCCGGTGCTCTGGGACCACTTCCCAGTACCCAGGGACCCGTGCCCGGTGCCCCTGGACCCCTGCCCGGTGCTCAGGAACACTGCCCGGTGCTCAGGGACCCCTGCCCGGTGCTCTGGGACCACTGCCCAGTGCCCAGGGACCAATGCCCGTGCTCAGGGACCAATGCCCAGTGCCCAGGGACCAATGCCCAGTGCCCAGGGACCAGTACCCAGTGCTCAGGGACCAATGCCCAGTGCCCAGGGACCAGTACCCAGTGCCCAGGGACCAGTGCCCGGTGCCCTTGGACCCCTGCCCGGTACCCAGGGACCAGTGCCCGGTGCCCGGTGCTCAGGGACCCCTGCCCGGTGCCCTGGGACCACCCCAGCCCCTTCCCCAGCGATGCCAGGGCTCTGAGCACACCCTGGGGAAGGGACTTTACACCCCTGGCCTCACCCTGCACCTCACCCCCTCTGGACATTCCAGCTGCCATCCCCAACCCCCCATCACCAATTCCAAGAACTCTGGATGCCCCTGAGCAGCTCCTCAGCTTCCTTCTCCCTCCCCCAGGCCGGGATTCACCATGAACTTCGAAGGGCTCAACCCCTCCCTGGCCGAGTTCGCTCCTCCCCTTCACCCCGCGCTGGAGCCGGTGCTGGACCCTCACCTGAACCCCAACCTGGTGGAGCTGGACCCCGAGGGGGTGTCCCTGGAGGGGCTCCCTGTGCCTGACTCCGTGCACCTCATGGAGGGCATGTACAGCGAGCTGCACACGGCCGTCTCCGAGGTCGGCGTGCCCGTCTCCGTGGCCCACTTCGACCTGCACGAGGAGATGCTCTGGGTTGGCAACCACGGGGTAGGTGTTGGGGAGCTCTGGAGAGGCTTTGGGAAGCTTTAGAGAAGTTTTGAGAAGTTCTGGAGAGGTTTTGGGATCCTTGGAGAAGTTTTGGTAACCCTGGTGAGGATTTACAAAGCTCTGGAGAGGTTTTTAGGAACCCTGGAGAAGTTTTGGGAAGCTGTGGAGAGGTTTTGGGAAGCTTTGGAGAAGTTTTGGGAACACCTGGAGAGGTTTTGGGAAGCTGTGGAGAGGTTTTGGGAAGCCCTGGAGAGGTTTTTGGATCTCTGGAGAAGCTCTGGAAAAGTTTTGGGAAGCTTTGGAGAGGTTTTGGAAGCTTTGGAGAAGTTTTGGGATGCTTTGGAGAGGTTTTGGGAAGCCCTGGAGAGGTTTTGGTAACCCTGGAGTGGTTTTAGAAAGCTCTGGAGAGGTTTTGGGAGCCCTGGAGAAATTTTGGGAACCCTGGAGAAGTTTTGGGAGGCTTCGAAGAAGTTTTGGGAAGTCTTGGAGAAGTTTTTGAAAGCTTTGGAGGGATTTTAGGAAGCTCTGAAGAAGTTTTAGGAAGCTCTGAAGAAGTTTTAGGAAGCCCTGGAGAGGTTTTTGGATCTCTGGAGAAGTTCTAGGAAGCTCTGGAGAAGTTTTTGGATCTTTGGGGAGGTTTTGGAAGCCCTGGGGAGGTTGTGGGGTGTGATGGGGTTGCAGGATGGGCTGAGTTGGGTTGGGAGGGAGAGGAAAGCTCATCTGGTGATGCCTGGAGAGGTTACCCAGAGCAGAGGCTGGACAGAGTTAAAGGATAAAGGCAGGAATTTCTTGAAAATCCTTCCAAGGGCCCATCCTGGGCAGTGCAGGACTCTCACAGAGCCCACACCCAGGCGAGGACAACCCTCACGAGTTCTTCAGACAGATAAAAGTTTGGTCTGTTTGCATATCAGAGTTTAATTGTCCAGTTACAGCTTCAGGTAATGCAATCCCATTCCCTCAGTTTGCTCCCTCTAATTCACTTTTTGTTGACATTTTTCACGGCCTGAGGCAGTGTGGTGTCCTTGATTCAGGCCTAGAGAGGAATTGTTTTGAATAAAACAGGAGAACAGCAGCTGTGGAGTTTTAGAGTTCTACACTACAGCAGCACTGATGTGCAAAATATAAAAGCTAAAACTTGAGGCATCACTGGTTCCAGCACCCTGCCCAGGGTGCTCCACCCAACCTCAGAGCATTGGGAATCCTCTGGGAAATCCATTCCAGCACCTCAGAGGGAGGGATTTCTTCCCAAAATCCCATCTGACCCCATGTTGTGTCACTGTGAGGCCATTCCCTGTGTCCTGTCCCTCCATCCCGTGTCCCAAGTCCCTCTCCAGCTCTCTTGGAGCCCCTTTGAGCACTGGAAGGGCTCCAAGGTCTCCCTGGAGCCTTCTCTTCTCCACACTCATCCCCTTCCCTGTCCTTCCACTATCCCAGGGTGCTCCAAGCCCCGTCCAACCTGCCTGGACACTTCCAGAGGCAACCACAGCTTCTCTGGGAAATCCATTCCAACACCTCATCAACTCCCGAGGGAGGAATTTCATCCCTCTATCCCATCTAAGTCTCCTCTTTTGCTTTAAAACCTTTTCCCCTTTATCTGTCTGTGTGAATTCTCAGAGCACAAACCTCTCACTGCTCTGGGGTTCTGTTGGGATTTTTCATTTGTGTCTGCTGGACAAGTTTTATTTGTGTCTGTGTTTTTGGGATTGTTCTTTGTAATACTGCATTTCTATTTGAATTTTCCTACTAAAGAACTATTATTCCTAATTCCCATATCTTTGCCTGAGAACCCCTTAATTTCAAAATTATAATAATTTGGAGGAAGGGGATTTACATTATCCATTTCAAAGAGAAGCTTCTGCCTTTATTAGCAGATACTTGTCCTTCAAACCAGGACAGTGTCTAGGGACAAGTCTGAGCTGCTCTCCCTGCTTTGGAGCACCCAGGAGTGCCAGGAACCCCCATAACCTGGAAAAGCCAGGATCTGGCAGAGGATGAAGCGACCTCAGCTGTGCCACACCCACTGGGACACGGGGTTGTGACATGCCTGTCCCCTCTCTGCTTCCAGGGCCACGCCACCTCCTTCTTCGGGCCCACGCTGGAGCGCTACTCGTCCTTCCAGGTGAACAGCAGCGATGACATCCGCCAGATCCAGAGCCTGGAGAACGGCGTCCTCTTCCTCACCAAAACCAACCTCAAGTACCAGTCCCGTGGCGGCCTCATCATTTTTGACTACCTGTGAGTGCTGCTGGCCCCTGCAGCCCTTCCCTGCTCCCTCCCAGAGCAGGGCAGGAGCCTGAGGGGGTGCTGGTGTCCCCAGCATGGATGAGTCCGAGGACATGCACAGCCTCCTGCTGACGGACAACAACACCCTGCTGGTGGCTGGGCTGCAGAACCACGTCCTGGAGATGGACCTCAACACCGTGCAGGAGACGCAGAAGGTGCGGCTGGGCTGGGGGCTGCTGCCTGGAGCTTTGCTCTGGGATTGATCCCTGCTCATCTCTGCTCTTCCCTGCTCATCCCTCCTCATCCCTGCTCACTCCTGTTCTTCCCTGCCTGTCCTTGCTCATCCCTGCCCATCCCTGCTCTTCCCTATTCTTCTCTTCTCTGCTATTCCCTGCTGTTCCCTGCTGTTCCCTTCCCTTCTCTTCCTTTCTCTTCCCTGCTCATTCATGCTCTTTCTTGCTTTTCTCATCCCATCCTCATGCCCATCCCTGCCTGTCCCTGCTTTTCTCTTCCCTGCCCATCCCTGCTCATCTCTGCCCATCCCAGCCCTTCCCATCCCTGCCCATCCCTTCTCTTTCCTTCTGTTCCCTGTCCATCCCTGTCCATCCCTGCCCTTCCCTGCCCATCCCTATCCATCCCTTCTCTTCCCTGCTTTTCTCTTCCCTGTACATCCCTGCCCATCCGTGCCCATCCCTTCTTTTCCCTTCTCTCACCTGTCCATCCCTCCCTGCCCTTCCCTGCCCATCCCTGTCCATCCCTTCTCTTCCCTGCTTTCCTCTTCCCTGTCCATTCCTGCCCATCTGGGCCCATCCCTGCCCATTCCTCCCCATCCATGCTCTTCCCTGCCCATTCCTCCTCATCCCAGCTCTTCCCTTCTTCCTCCTCATCCCTGCTCCTCCCTCCCCATCCCTGCCCATTCCTGCTCACCCCTTCTCTTCCCCCCTCTCCCAGTACACCGTGGAGGTGCCGGGCATCACCATCATGAGGCAATCCAACCGCTTCTTCTTCTGCGGCCACACCTCGGGCAAGGTAACACCTGTGCAGGGGGGGGATCATCCCAGAATTTGGACTCCTCCCAGCTCTGCAGAAGCTGGGTGACCACAGCCAGGATGTCCCCTGGCAGGTGTCCCTGCGTGACCTGCGCTCCTTCGCGGTGGAGCACGAGTTCGACGCGCACTCCGGCAGCCTGTCGGACTTCGACGTGCACGGCAACCTGCTGGTGACCTGCGGCTTCTCCAGCCGCATGAACGGCCTGGCCTGCGACCGCTTCCTCAAGGTCTACGACCTGCGCATGATGAGGGCCACCACCCCCCTGCAGGTGCACATCGACCCCTTCTTCCTGCGCTTCATCCCCACCTACACCTCCCGCCTGGCCATCATCTCCCAGACAGGTGAGGGCAGCTCGTGGTGTCCCCACGTTCAGGGTTGGATGCTGTGGGATCCTTCAGGGTGAGGGGTGTCCTGGTTTGGAGGACAGGTGTCTGCCAATAAAGGCAGAAATTTCTCTTTGAAATGGAGAATGTAAACCCCCTCCCTCCAAATTATTATAATTTTGAAATTAAGGGGCTCTCAGGCAAAGATAGGGGAATTAGGAATAACAGTTCTTTACTAGGAAAATTAAAATAGAAATGCAGTATTACAGAGAACAATCCCAAAACACTGCCAGAGTCAGAATCCAGCCCTGTCAGTCAGTCAGGGTGTTGGCAGCAGTCTCATTAAATGGTGGCTGCATCCTCCTGCAGTGGCAGATGTGGTTCAGTTGAAGCAGGGTTCCAGTTTTTCTCTGAAGGTCCAGGGATGATGTGGAAAGGTCTGGCTTTCCTCTGGAATCCAGTGGAAAAATGGATAACTTGCTGTTCAAAATCTCAGTTTTTATTTGGGTAGGAAAGGCTTGGCTCCTCCCCTGGGTGGAGCATCTCCCAGTGGGATGATGTAATTTTATCAGTCATGCACTGGGACTCAATGGCCCATGAACAGGAGATATCTCCTGGAGGGAGGATGGGCTGTGGGAAAGATAAAGTTGATTGCCCCAGCTGGTTTTAAAGCTGGCCCATTAGCAGATAATATGTACCACGGAGATAAGGAATCACTGCCCCACTTGACTTCAAGAGATGGTGACAGAATACACATTTCTGGTCACATCCTGTATTGCAGCCCAAGACAACAGGCTAGAGAAAATTAAGAGAATAAAGCAGCTATTTATTGCAAGCCTTCAACCTTGGGCAGTCAAAGCCTCCAGAGGCTGCACCCAGGATGGATGATGGTCACGAGTTTTTCACAGAGTTCACAGAATTTTGGGTTGGAAGAGACTTTCAAGATCATCAAGTCCAACCCACACCCTAACACCTCAATTAGACCATGGCACTCAGTGCCACATCCAGTCTTTTCTAAACACTTCACCACCTCCCTGGGCAGATCATTCCAGTACTTCATCATGCTTTCCATGAAAAGCTCTTTCCTAATATCCAACCTAATTATCCCTTGACACAGCTTTAGACTGTGTCCTCTCATTCTTTGCTGCCTGGTGAAAGAGACCAACTCCCACCTGACTACAACCACCTTTCAGGAAGTTTTAGAGAGTGATAAGGTCACCCCTGAGTCTCCTTTCATAAGTTTGGTCCATTTACATATCAGAGCTTAATCCTCCAGTTACAGTTTCAGGTAATGGAGTTATTTACTCCAAGCTTGTCCCCTCCCAAATTACTGTTGTTTACATCTTTGGGGGCTTGAGAAAGTGAGGTGTCCTTGAGTTTCAGGCCTAGAGAGGAATTGTTTTGTTGGAATGAAATAGGAGAGCAGCATCTGACAGGCTGTGGAGTTTTAGAGTGCTACACTAAAGCAGCACAGGATCTGAAAAATACAAAAAGCTGAATCCTAAGGCATTGCTCCTGTTTGCCTGTGAAACCCCAGATGAGTTTCCTGCAGTGCAGGTGTGACTGGGCAGGTGTGAGGATGGTGGGACATGGTCCAACCTCCCTCCTTCCCACTCCCAGTGGGATCCTGGCTCTGCTGTGCCCGTGTGGAATCCCCTTTTCCCTCTTCCTACCCCCAACACCCCCATCTCAGCACTGTCCTGGGGTGGAAATGAACCTGGGGAAGGGCTGAGGTGGGGGGAATGCTCAGGACACCCTTGGGGTGGGTCCTTGAGCACACCCTGTGTGGGTGAGAGATGCTGCTCTGAGTCAGGGGGTGTTTCCAGGAGGGCCCCCCCCGTGGATCCCGAGATTCTGCGCACCATGAAGAAAGTGGGGTTCATTGGCTACGCCCCAAACCCCAGGACCAAGCTCCGAAACCAGGTACCTGCACCCAGGAGGGGATTTTGGGAGCTCTGCAGCCTGGGATGGGGCAGAGCTCTGCATGCTGAGGGATCCCTGAGGTTTCAGGGACAGGGACAAGAGGTGGAATTCCCTTGGGATGATGCAGGTGTAGTTTGGAGCAGGGAAAGGGATGGAGTTTTCCCATTTCCATCCCTCTGTGGCTCTGTGGGCTGAGCTGTCAGGTTGGGAGGTTCATGGCACGTCCCTCACCCTTGGGAAAACACTGCCCTGTGCTTTCCCACAGTGACAAATCCCTGTGAGCAGGAAGGTGTGGAGGCCTCGTGCAGGTCCAGGGAGGGCCCCACTCCCGTTCTGGTGGATCCCTTTGCTCATTCAGGGAGGCAGGAAAGCCCGGGATTTGCTTGTGGGGCTTCTCCCCACCTCAGGGTTCAGCTGCTCACCCTTCTCTCTCCCTTCTCAAAGATTCCTTATCGGTTAAAGGAGATGGACAACGAGTTTGACAACTTCAGCCAAGTCCCCGAGTCGCCGATCGGGCGTGAGGAGGAGCCACATCTCTACAGGGTGGCCAAGAAGTACAGGAAGGTGGTGGCTTGTGGGGAAAAGGGTCTGTGGGGAGCACCAGGGGTTCCATGGGGTGGGGAGGTGTTTGTTTCACCTGTCACATCTCTGCTCAGGTCACCATCAAATACTCCAAGCTGGGGCTGGAGGATTTTGACTTCAAGCATTACAACAAGACGCTGTTTGCAGGGCTGGAGCCCCACATTCCCAACGCCTACTGCAACTGCATGATCCAGGTGGGAGCTGCCCCAGTCCCACCCAGACCCCTGTGAGACACCTCCAGAGCCCCCCCTGACTGCAGGGTGTCTGCCAGGTGCTGTATTTCCTGGAGCCAGTCCGCTGCCTGGTGCAGAACCACCTGTGCCAGAAGGAATTCTGCCTGGGCTGCGAGCTGGGCTTGCTCTTCCACATGCTGGACCTGTCCCGAGGAGACCCCTGCCAGGTCTGTGCTGGGCTGGGCTGCCCAGGAGGGTCACAGGGATGGCAGAGGAAGGGGAGCAGTGCTGGGCAGGCAGATGGAAACTCCTGTTGACCTCAGTGACTTGTTGCTCTTGCCAGGGAAGCAATTTTCTGCGGGCTTTCCGCACCATCCCCGAGGCGTCGGCGCTGGGTTTGATCCTGGCAGATTCGGACGAAGCCACGGGGAAGGTGAACCTGGGCAGGCTGATTCAGAGCTGGAACCGTTTCATCCTGACTCAGCTGCACCAGGAAACCCAGGAGCAGGAGGGACCCCAGGCTTACCGTGGGGCTGGCAGCAGGTGAGGCCCTGGCACGGGGGGTGGGGCAGCGCTGGGCTCTTGGTCCTGCCTGGGCACCCCCTACATGCCCCCTCCCCAAATTCCCCTGGCAGCTTAAGGTTCTCCTGGGGCATTTTGGGGTTGGCCTGAGTGCTGTGTTGGGGTTCATGTGCCTCCCAAGGGGTCCCTAGAGTGGAGTGACAGCAGGGACACACTTGGGTCCCCATTCTGGATCCATCCCAGGCTTCATCTCCCACCCCCCCAAATCAAAGCCCATCTGCAAGTCCTTCCCCACTGCCCTCCAATAAACGAGACTGGGGTGAACTGGGAAGATTTATTGGGAACACTGGGACCATCAGGTGGTGGCAGAGTGACAGTGGGGCTGGGGGGACATACAATCCCCCGTGTTTGAACCCTGAGCCTCTGCACCCCTAAAACCTGTTTGGAGGCTTGAGGCTTTGCAGAGGACACCAGCTGAGCTTCCTGAGGAAGGCTGGCACTGCTCAGATGGCCGATTCCCCAAAATCTGCTGGAATCTCCTGAGCTGTGTGTGCCCAGTTTCGGGATCTCTGCTGACCCCAGTGCTGTTTTTCCAGCAGCTTTGGCTCCTCAGGGGACTCTGTCATCGGGCAGCTGTTCAGCTGTGAGATGGAGAACTGCAGCATGTGCCGCTGTGGGAAGGAGACTGTCCGTGTGTCCTCCACGCTGCTCTTCACCCTCTCCTACCCTGACAGCACGGGTAAGAGCAGAGCCCAGCCCCCCCAGCTGGGTGGGGTTTGTTATCCATGATTTTTCCAGCTGGAACACACCCACAGCCAGGAGCTGCCTCAGCTCCAGGGATGGGTTTGCAACCAGCAAAAGCTTTTGGCTTCAGAAAGACACATTTGGGGCTTGACCTTCTGGCTGGTGGTTACAAGGAAAACCCCAGAGGTTTGGCTGAGCTCAGCTGGTCAAGGTTTGTGTGTTGGGGAGGTGACGTTATTCTCCTTTCTCCCTCCAGAAAAACCAGCCAAGGATTACGAGTTCGCCCAAATTTTAAAGCGCAGCATCTGCTTGGAGCAGAACACGCAAGCCTGGTGTGAGAACTGTGAGAAATACCAGCCCACGGTGAGCCTGGGAGGGGGGTCAGGCACGAGGGGCTGTGGGACAGGGGCATGAGAGGGGGCAGTTTCTCCGTGAGTCACCAGGGAACCTCCTCAGCCCATGCCAGAGATTCGGTTCCTGGCCCGGCTGGCAGCCCTGGGGTTTTTCCTGGGCTCTGTGCATTCCTCTCATGCAGGAGCAAGGATTCAGCAGGGAGAAACAACCCCCCAGGATCTGCTGGAGCAGATCTGTTGTGCTGGAAGTGCCCCCAGGAATGCAGCCAGGGAGGGGAGGAAGCTCTTGAGGCGTTGGCAGATGTCCCAAATCCTGCTGGGATGCCTCTCCAGGGCTCTCATTTCCATCTCCCCCTCTCCCTGCAGGTGCAGACCCGGAACATCCGCTGCCTGCCAGACGTGCTGGTCATTAACTGTGAGGTGAACAGCTCCAAGGAGGCAGATTTCTGGAAGACACAGGCTGAGGTGGGGGCCACACTCCAGGCACACTGAGGTTTTCACTCTGCTCTTGCTGTCTCTGGCCTCTCTCCCTCCACCTGAGCTCTGCTTGCAGAGGACCTGGTGCAATTGGGTCATGCCTGTGGCATGCCCTGTGCCTTTGGAGTTGGAAAAGATGAGATCTGGTGTAGCAGAGCTAAAGGGACTGTAGGAATCACTTCCCCCAGCCCCCCAGGAGCACCAAGGCAGTGACCTTGGGTTTCCATTGTTTTTTCCCCTGTCTGTTCCCTGCTCCTGGCCTGGCTGTCAGCCACATGTCCCCAGGGCTGGCCTGTCACCCTGTGCTGATGCTTGTCTGTGTTTCGTTGCCAGTACTCTTTTCAGAAAGCCATGATGAAGAGAGGAGGCTTTGACATCACCAAGGGAAAGGAGATATCTCTTGGAGAGTGGTAGGTAGAAATTCAGGAGGAATTCCTTCATGGAAAGAGTTTGGACCTGCTGAGGGAGGTGGTGGAGTCACCATCCCTGGAGGTGTCCAAGGAATGACTGGATGTGGCACTCTGGTCTGGGTGACAGGGTGGGGAATTGACCAGAGGTTGGATTTGATAATCTTGGAAACCTTTTCCAACCTCAAGGATTCTGAGATTCTGTTCCTGGGGTGGTGCCTCTGAGCAGTGACACCTCTGGGGTGATTCTCTGGGTTATTTCTCATCCAAATTACATTAATTTGATACCCTGCCTGTTTGAGGCTGCACCACATCCCCTTTGTCACCCACCTCGTGCCCTTTTTCCAACTGACCAAAGCCCCAAAACCACATTGGCTGAGCACCTCTCCCAGAGTCCTGCTCCCACAGAAATTTTAGGAATCAGCTGGAGAGCGGGTGGGTGGGAGTCCTGGCCTGGGTGACATCTCCTTCCAACTCAGCTTTCCATGATTCCCCATGCAGGAAGGATCTGGGGAACCCTGACACAGGACATTCATATCCTTCTGTGGAGGAACTGAAGAACATTTGGATCCCTCACGCCATCAAGATGAGGTTGACCAAGAGCAAAGAGCTTGACGTGAGCAACTGGAGCGAGACCGATGAGGTAAAGTGAGAGAATCACTTGGGTGATTCTTTGTGGGTGAGGTGACAGAAGCACGTGGGGGCAGAGCTGCCTCAGCACCACTTTCTGCTGAGGAGATAACTCAGGGGAGCATGGAAATGTCCTGGCTGGTGGTCTGGGGGCTCAGACATTGCTGGTGCCTCCCACAGCTCAGCCCCACGGATGACCCCGAGTCCGTTTACATCTACGACCTCATGGCCACCGTGGTCCACATCCTGGATTCCCGCACGGGGGGCAGCCTGGTGGGGCACATCAAGGTGGGAGAGACCTATCACCAGAGGAAGGAGGTGAGACCCTGCAGGACCCCCATTTTACTCCTTGAGGGGTCTCACCCACAGGATTTTTCATTCCTGGCTCTCTCTGCCAAGTGTTGTGTGTTTGGTTGAACGTGCCAAGAGCTGCTGGGGCCCCTCACGGGGAGGGAAGGGCTGAAGAAAGCCTCTTCCCACACCCACTCAGGCTGGTTCCTCCTGGCCACGGGCACGGTGCCAGCTTGTCCTTGTACTTCCAGGTAAGGGCAGGGACGTCATCTCCCTTCCCGAGGAAAGGGCTGGTCTGGACAGTCCTGGTTTCTGCTGGAGATGCCCAAGCCAGGAGTTCCCAGAGTGTGTCAAGGCTCCATCCCTGTCTCTTATCTCTTGCATCTCCCTGGAGTTTTGCTCAGGAGCTGGGCAGAGCCCAGAGCCAGTCCAGTCCAATCCTTTCACGTCCTCTGTCACCACCCAGGGCAGCAGGGATTTCCCCACGGTGTCCCAGGAAGGGCGGGGGTTCCCACATGGCATTGTCACACCCTCCTTTCCCTGGTAACTGGGCAGAGGAGTCACTGCTCTGGCCTGGGGGGGCCCCTAAGGCTGTGCCTTTTCCCCCAGGGAGTCACACACCAGCAGTGGTACCTCTTCAACGACTTCCTCATCGAGCCCGTGGACAAGGTGAGCAGCGAGGTGACACCGTGGCCACCCCGTGGATCCCCCCAGGCTGCCCCTGACCGTCCCCCCTCCCCCTGCAGTGCGAGGCTGTGCAGTTTGACATGAGCTGGAAGGTGCCAGCCATCCTCTACTACGCCCGGAGGAACCTCAACTCCAAGTACAACCTCGTCAGTGAGTGCCTGGCGTGGAAGTGGCGGCGGGGCCAGGGCCGCCGCGGCGCTGCTGAGCTCCTTCCCCTTTCCCTGCACAGTCAAGAACCCCATCGAGGCCAGCGTGCTGCTGGCTGAGGCCTCGCTGGCCCGCAAGCAGCGCAAGTGCCACGCCACCTTCATCCCCCTCATGCTGAACGAGATGCCCCAAGCAGGAGACCTGGTGGGGCTGGACGCCGAGTTCGTCACACTGAACGAGGTGGGGGAGCCCTGGGGATGGGGACAGGGGGGGACAGGGTGCAGGGACCTGTTGGTCACCACGTGTGCTGTCCCTGGTGGCAGGAGGAGGCTGAGCTGCGCAGTGATGGCACCAAATCCACCATCAAGCCCAGCCAGATGTCGGTGGCCCGGATCACCTGCGTGCGCGGGCAGGGCCCCAACGAGGGCGTCCCCTTCATCGATGACTACATCTCCACCCAGGAGCAGGTATGGGGTGCACACCTGGCCTCATGCAGATCCCCAGGCCTTCAGGAAGGACATGGACCTGGGTTCTCCATGGTGACCTCATTTGGGCATCTGTGTTCTCCATGGTGATCTCACCTGGGCACCTGGGTTCTCCATGACCTCACCTGGGCATCTGGGTGTTCTCCATGGTGATCTCACCTGGGCACCTGAGTTCTTCATGGTGACCTCACCTGGCACCTGGCTGTTGTCCGTGGTGACCTCCCCTGGGCACCTGGGTGTTCTCCATGGTGACCTCATCTGGGCATCTGGGTGTTCCCCATGGACAGCTGGGTGCACCCTATGGACAGCTGGGTGCTCTCCAGAGACTCCTTTGTCCCCTTTGACCTCACCTGGACTCCTGTGTTCTCCATGGTGACCTCACTCAGACACCTAGGTGCTCCCCATGGACCACCTGGGTGCTCCCCATGGACTCCTCCATGGTCACCTCACCTGGACACCTCTGTGCTCCATGGTCACCTGGGGCTGTTGTCCTGCAGCACTAGCCCCCTCCCCAGGGTGCTGACAGTGGAACTGGGGAGGAGGCAGAGCCCCTGGCCCTGCCAGCCCCCTCCAGGTGCCCTGGTCTCTGCAGGTGGTGGATTACCTGACCCAGTACTCCGGGATCAAGCCAGGAGACCTGGATGCCAAGATCTCCTCCAAGCACCTGACCACCCTCAAATCCACTTACCTGAAGCTGCGTTTCCTCATCGACGTGGGCGTCAAGTTCGTGGGCCACGGGCTGCAGAAGGACTTTCGTGTCATCAACCTGATGGTGACAGCCTGAGCCCCCTCCCTGGCCACGGTGGGGGGCTGGGGTGGGGCTGGGAGGGGTCGGGTCGGGTCCCTGTCCCCCCTGCCCCGGCAGCAGGATGCTGTCCCCTCCCCAGGTGCCCAAGGACCAGGTGATCGACACCGTGTACCTGTTCCACATCCCGAGGAAGAGGATGATCTCCCTGCGCTTCCTCGCCTGGTACTTCCTGGGTCGGTAGCCGAACTCTGGGATCCGGGAAGGGGCGGGACCTCCCGAGGGTCCCCGCGCTGAGCCGGGGGTGTCCCCACAGACCTGAAGATCCAGGGGGAGACCCACGACAGCATCGAGGACGCGCGGACGGCGCTGCAGCTCTACCGCAAGTACCTGGAGCTGAGCCCGCAGGGCTCGGAGCCCGAGGAATTCCGCAAGGTGCTCAAGGGGCTCTACGAGAAGGGCCGCAAGCTGGACTGGAAGGTGCCCGAGCCCGACAGCCAGAGCAGCCCCAAGCGTAAGATGTCACCGCCGCCCCTCCTCGTGTCCCGTGTCCCCTCTCGCCCCGCGATGTCCCCCCGCAGATGGGGCCGTGTTCCTCCTGACCGCTGCCTCTCTCCCTGTCCCCTCTGCATGTCCCCTCTCGGCCTGCTGTGTCCCTGCCCTGTATGTCCACTCTCCTCCTCTACCCTCTCCCCTCCCCGTGTCCCCTCTCCCCTCCCGTGTCCCTCTCCCTCTCCGTGTCCCCTCTCCCCTCCCGTGTCCCTCTTTCCCTCTCCCCTTCTCCCTCAGCCATGTCTCCTGTCCCTCCCCGTATCCCCTCTCCCCCGTTGTGTCCCCGCTCTCCGTGTCCAACCTCTCCTCTCCCTGTTGTGTCCCCTCTCCCCCTGTTGTGTCCCCTCTCCCGTGTCCCCTGTCCCCTCCCCATGTCTCCTGTCCCCTCCCCGTGTCCCCTCTCACCCCGGCTGTCCCCGCAGACGGGCCGTGTTTCCCCCGGTGCTGGCGCTGTGACCGGAGCCCTCGCCAGGAGCAGCGCCGGGAGAGGCGGACGCGCGTGGAACTGGAACCAGCAGCGGGCCCGGGGCTGTTCCCGACCCGCCCGACCCCCACCCTGGGCCCGGTGCCCCGGGGCTCCCCTTTCCCTGCCGGTACCGGGAAGCACTGCCCTCCCCCCACCCCGCTCGCCCGCCGGCCCGGGCGCACTCATAAAACAGCCTCGGACCCCCGTGCGACCGTGTCCTCCTTGGCTCCGGGGGGCGGCACTGCACCGGCACCGGGGACACGGCAGAAGGATCGGGGCTGGGGCCGGGAACACGGCACGGAGGAACCGGACCGGGACCGGGACAAGACGGGAAGGTCCCAGATCGGGCACAGAGCAAGAAGGAGCGGGGCTGACACCGGGGACATGGCAATGATCGGGACCGGGGCTGGGAGGGACATGGTGCAGAGGAGCCAGTCCGGAACCGGCACCGGGAACACGTAGGAATGACTGGGACCGGGCTGGCAACGGGACCGGCACCGGGGCTCGGCAGAAAGGACAGGGACCGGACTCGGAACGGGACCGGCACCGGGGCTTGGCAGAAAGGACAGGGACCGGACTCGGAACGGGACCGGCACCGGGACACGGCAGGAATGACTGGGACCGGACTCGGAACGGGACCGGCACCGGGGCACGGCAGAAAGGACTGGGACCGGACTCGGAACAGGACCGGCACCGGGGCACGGCAGGACAGACCCGGCCCAGGATCGGTCCGGGGCTCAGACCAGGAGCTCTGTGGGGCAGGACGGACTCGGGCACAGGCGAGGGTGGCACCGGGAGCACGGCAGGAAAGACTAAGGCTTGGGGTCGGTGCTGAGACCGGGGGCACGGCAGGACGGACCGGGAGCGGACTGGAGGCACGGCGGGATAGACCCGGCCCAGGCTCGGTCCGGGGCTCAGACCGGGAACACGGCGGGACGGACCCGGTCTCGGTCTCGGTCCCCGACCGGTCCCGGGACGCGGCTGAGCCGGGGCGGGGGCGTGGCCATACCGGTAATGTGGGCGGAGTCACTCCAGGCCCCACCCACACGCGGGCGAGCGCCACGCGGCCGGGCCCTGGCAACGGCGGGGCCCTCGGCGCCCGTCCCGGGCTGCCCGCCGCGCTGCCTGCTCGTGGGACGGCCCCGCCGCGGCCCGAGGAGCTGCCGCTGCTGGTCCGACAGGTCTGACCGGCTCCGTCGCCCGGCCCGGCTCGGCCGCCGCCCGCTCCGAGCGGCCGTGCCCCGCGACGGTGCGGGCCGGGGGGGCGTGCCGGGACCGGCGGCGCCGCGGGCAGTCCCGGGGCAGCCGGTCGGTGTGAGGGGCGGTGGGAGCGGGACGGGAGAGCGGCCGGTACGGGGGGCGCAGGACGGGGGGGGCTCGGCCGGGCCCGCGGCTCGGGATGGGGGGTGTCGGACTGGGGGTCTCGGCTGGGCCCGGGACGAGGGGGCTTGGGGGGAGGCGATGGGCTCGGCCCTGGAGGCGAAGGGGCTGCACAGGGGGACTGTGGGGGATCCCGGAGGGGAGGGGGCTCTGCGTGCGCTCTGGGCTCTGCCCTATACGAGAGGGGGCTCTGTGGGGGCTGGTCTGTGGAAGAGGAGGATCTGTGGGACTTCTGGGTTCTGTGGAGCTCTGGGCTCTGCCCTATAAGGGAGAGATCCCTGTGGGTCCAGGGGCACTAACGGGACCCAGAGCGGCCCGGGAAGGGGAACGCCGTGGGTGAAGCCCTAAGGACAGCCGGGCTCTGCAGGGAACGGGGGACCGGGCAGGGATGGCCCTTGGGTGAGACCAGGCGTGGGGACAGCAGCGCTGGAGCTGCCCCGTGTCCGCAGGTGACAGCGCAGCCCTGAGCATGCGGGGCCGGATCCCGGGAATCTGCGGAGCCCTGAGGATGCGGGAGCGGATCCCGGCCCTGCTCGGGCTGGCCCTGGCCTTGGCATCGCTGCTGCCCGCGGCCGGAGCGCGCCGCAGCCAGGACCTGCACTGCGGAGGTGCGGGGGACACGGGGGCAAGGCGGGGACAGCGTGGGATGGGACAGGGTGGGCAGGACAGGGTGGAAAATGGGAGAAAAGGGAGGACGGGGACAGGATAGGACAGGGGAACTTGATGAAATGGGGAGACAGCGGGACAGGGACAGAGGAGACAGCAAGACAGGACAGGGTGGTGGCACAAGGCTTGGGGGTGTCAGCTGGACCAGCTTGCCCTGCTCAGGGACAGGCTGAGGGTCTCCAGGCCATGGGCACCCCTCCCCACACCCCCTCCATCCCAGTCTGGCTCTGGGCAGCCACAGGAGTGTGTGCCATGTCCCATGTCCCCCCACAGCCTGCCGAGCGCTGGTGGACGAGCTGGAGTGGGAGATCGCCCAGGTGGATCCCAGAAAAACCATCCAGATGGGCTCGTTCCGCATCAACCCCGACGGCAGCCAGTCGGTGGTGGAGGTGAGGCTTGTCCCGCTGTCCCCGCCCTCGGTCCCGCCGCCGGCACCCCGCTGACCCCTCCCCGCGGCCGCAGGTGCCGTACGCGCGCTCGGAGGCGCACCTGACCGAGCTGCTGGAGCGGGTGTGCGAGAAGATGAAGGAGTACGGCGAGAAGGTGGATCCGGCCACGCACCGCAAGAGCTACGTGCGGGTCATCTCCCACGACGGCACCAAGATGGACCTTTCCGGCCTCAAATTCGACGGGGATGTGACTTCCAGCCTGAAATTCGCGGTGTGTGAGGGTGATTTACCAAAATAAGAGTATTGGTCTCATACAGATACTCAACTGTGACAGACAAAAGACTCTCTAACAATTTAAAGTTAGAAAGTGTATGTTTATTCGGCGTGAACACTGCAAAATCACAGGTGATCTCAGAGTCTGTTTATTGACAAAGGATTCAAACAAATGCATATTCATAATAACAGCCCCTCCCATTCCCTGCTTCGTATGATAATTAGCTTGAATAGCTATTAAGCATTGATTGACTTCTTAAATTAAGTCTGGGGTCGTTTTTGTGGGGAGGGGTCTTAAAAGTAAGGCAACCTGAACTCTCGACTTTTTTTATCAATGACAATACAAGTGATTTCTGGGGATAGTCCAGTTGTTCAGAGAATGAGTTTCTGGTTGCACTGTCTGTGTTTTTCACTATTTTATCTTTTCCCATTTGTAAGCGCAACTGAGCAAACATAAAATGACAGACAATCAATTATTTAAGTTTCACATAACTAACTTCTAACTTTTAATTATTTTCAGCAAGGTAACTAAAATCCTGATTTTCTAAGATGAGTGTTTCAGGGGACAGGGGAGTGCTGGGGGTGTGTGGCTGCCGTGGGCTGGTGTCACCGCTGCCGTGTCCCGTTGCAGTGCGAGAGCATCGCTGAGGAATACGAGGATGAGCTCATCGAGTTTCTCTCACACGAGGCTGAGAACGTCAAGGACCGGCTCTGCAGCAAGAGGACGGGTGAGCTGGGGGGCCTGGGGGGCTCTGCTGCTGCTCCTGGGGTCGTGGCTGCTCTGATGGGATGGGATGAGGTGACAGCCCAGAGCAGGGCCTGTCCCAGGGGGTCTCTCCCACTCTTCCAGGGGTCTCTCCTGCTCTCTTGGTGCTGGACTGGGAGGAGATGCTGGCCCAGAGCAGGGACAGTCCCTGGGGATCTTTGCTGCTGTCCCAGGGGGTTTCTCCTGCTCTTCCAGGGGTCTCTCCTGCTCTGTCAGTGCAGGGCTGGGAGGAGATGCTGGCCCAGAGCAGGGGCTGTCCCTGGGGATCTTCCCTGCAGTTCCAGGGAGTTTTTCCTGCTGTTCCAGGGGCTGTATCTGCTCCATTGATGCTGGATGGGATTTGCTGCCAGCCCAGAGCAGGGGCTGTTCCTGGGGGTCTGTCCTGCTCCCTCAGTGCTGGGATGGGAGGAAGATACTGGGCCCAGACTGGGGCTGTCCCTGGGGATCTCTCCTGCTGTTCTGGAGCCTGAAGCTGCTCCATTGGTGCTAGGAGGGGATTTGCTGCCAGCCCAAAGCAGGGAGGAGCTGCAAGTCCTTCCCCAAATCCCATTGCAGCCCAGTGCTTGGACTCTGCTGGCTCTGGAGCTTTTTTGGGATGCTGGGGCCGAGCCAGGGCAGCTGCTGTGCTGACTCTGTGGCCTCTCCTGGCTCATCCAATGGCCCTGTCCATTTTCTGGGGCTATTTCCAGCTCACAAACACCTAGGTCAGGGCACGATGTGACCTTTGGGCCACTGCAGTCCTGGACGGGGCCCTGGACAGGGCCAGGGCAGGTTCCTTTGTACCTGGCACAGCCATCAGGGCAGTGCTCTGCCCCAGGGGATCCTGAGGGTCTCAACAGCTGCTCCTGGGGCTCCCCCTGCATCCAGCAGCACAGCCAGGCTGTGCCCAAACAGCCACGTTTGTCATTAACCACAGAACAAAGGTAGGGAAATACTGCTGGCCTGGCTCAGGTCACAGCGGGGACAGGGCAGCACAGAGTCCCACGGGGCTCTGATTGTCCTGAGGGTCCCACAGGCCTCCACCACAGAGGGACCCACAGAGCTGTCATATCCTGAGGGGTCTCTGGGGTCCTGGTGCATCCTGAGGGTCCCACAGGGCTGTCATATCCTGGGGGTCTCTGGGCTCCTGGTGCATCCTGAGGGTCCCACAGGGCTCCACCACAGAGGGACCCACAGGGCTGTCATATCCTGAGGGTCTCTGGGGTCCTGGTACATCCTGAGGGTCCCACAGGGCTGTCATATCCTGAGGGGTCTCACAGGGGTCTAGTGCATCCTGAGGGTCCCATAGGGCTCTGGCCACAGCTCTGTCATATCCTGGGAGTGCCATGGGCCTCCAGCATATCCCAAAAATTCCATCAGGCTCCAGCACACCCTGATTGTCCCCCGTTGTCCCTGCAGACCTGTGTGACCACGCGCTCCACATCCCACACGACGAGCTGTGACTGCCTCTGGAGCAGGGACCGGGACAGGGCCGGCACCCAGCGGGGCCAGACGGATCTGCCGGGACCGGCGCAGCTCCGGAGCCGCTGCCTCACCCCGTGATCAGCTCCCGTCCTATTTATTCCCCGTCCGGGGACACCGGGACGGCCACGGGGCCGGGGCCACGTCCTGGCTCCTGCTGGGACATTTCAGGGACATTCCTGCCCCACTGCCAGGGGAGACACCGGGGCTCAGCCCCCCCGGGGGGGGGAGAGGTTTGGGGCCCCCTCCCTGCTGCAGGCAATAAAGGGGCCGTGGGCCCACCCGAGGGCAGCTCTGGTGCGCTGTGCGTGTGGGGTGGGGGACAGCAGTGTCCCCACGTGTCCCCAACAGCTCGAGGGCAGTGTTCACCCCTCGTGGCTCAGCTGTGGGGCAGGGACAGCAGTCAGCCCATGGCTTTGTGTCATTCTGTGTCACCCCAAGTCACCCCATCATGGGGGTCTGACCCTTTGGCTGTGGCTGGTTACCCCATGTCACCCTGTGTCACATCTGGTCACCCCACCATGGGGGTTCTGGCTCTCAGCTGCCCCCCTGTGTCATCCCACCCTGCCACTGAGAGGGCTCTGTGAGGGTTCTGGCCTCTCTGCCGTGGCCTGTGTCACACCATGTCACCTGGCCAGGCTGCAGGAGCAGCAGGAGGGCTCGTGTCACCTCGTGTCACCCCACTGTGTCACCCGTTGCACCGGGGCCAGAAGGACAATGGCCTGGCCTCAGTGGGGACGGTGACACCTGGCGTCACCGCCGAGCCAGGGTCATGCCACAGCCTATCACCTCAAGCCATTGTGGCCACATGCAGGATGACATCATGGGCTCAGGTGACCTCACACCGTCCCGCCGATCGCGTGGTGACGTCACGGGGCTGCCCCGCCGCCCCCACAGCCGAACCCCACCGAAACACCAGCGCGGCCGCAGGGATGCCACCGAGCCATGACGTCACGCACCGCGGCAGGTGACGTCATGAGACGGGGCGGGCACCCCCTCACCCCACCCTGCTCCTGATCAGGCGAATACGGCGGCCACCTATAGCTCGCGCCCCCGCCACTTCATTAGCATGGCCCCGCCCCGCGGCGCGCCGCTCGACCAGTAGCGAATGGCTCTGCCCCGGCAGGGGCGGGGTTATGCTAATGACCAGCGCCGCGCTCCGCCCCGCCCTCACGTTGAGGACCCCCGGCCGCCGCCGCTCCGGCCCTGCTCCCGCCCCGGTCCTGCTCCCGGCCCCGCTCCCGGACCCGGCCCCGTTCAGTCCCGGCCTGTCCCGTCCCGGTGCCGCCATGACGCTCCTCGCCGCCGGCAGCCGGGCGGCCGCGCCTCCGCGGGCCCAAGGTGAGCGCGCCCGGCCCGGCCTCGCCGCGCCTTAAAGGGCGACGCCGCGGGGGAAGGAGAGCGGGGGGTCCGGTTCTAAAGGGGCGACGCGGGGGCGCCGCCTTAAAGGGGCCGCGCGGTGGCGGCGGAGGAGGGGGATGGGACCGGGGAGACCGGGATCGCGACCGGGAGCGGAACCGGGACCGGGGTGGGCGCGGGGCCGCAGCGGCAGCACGTGGTGGGAACCGGCGCCGGGCATTCCCGCTGCGGCCTTCTCAGAGCCGGGGGCACCGGGAGTGGCTGGGGGGCTCCGGGCCCTGTCCGCGCTCGAGGGGCTCCGCCGCTGCCTCAGCCCCGAGGGGGCCCCGCTGGGGGCTCCGGTCCCGCCGCTTCCCCCTCGTTGTATAGTGCCGGGCTTGGGGGTCCCAGGCTCCCCCCGGCACCCCGCGCCCGGCGGCACCGGCAGTGGGGGGGTGGAGGCGGGGACCCCTCCCTCCACCGCCGCCACCGCCCTTCCCCAGCGTCCCGGTGCCGTAGAGGACAACGGGGTCACAGCGAGGGGGCCCCCGTTACCGGGGTACCCCGGTACCGGGCCGGAACGACCCCGGTCCCTCCGCTGTGTTTGCCTTGGCCGCGGCCCCGGCGTTTCGTAACGGGCGCTGCGGTGTCTTTATCGACCGGGCGATATTTTGGGATATTCACGATGCCCCACTTGGCCCTGCTCACCCGTCAAACCGGGCGGACCGGGGCCGCCCCCCCAGCATCGAGCCGTAATCCCGACCCTCCTCCTCCTCATCCGCACCCTGGAGCCGGGGACCCGCCGCTCCCCCGAGCACAGCGGGAGCCCCGGAGGGTCCCGGTGTCCCCCCGCACTCCCCCCCGCCGGTGCCCGGTGTCACCGCCAACACGTGTGACCTTGAGCCAGTGGCACCTCGGTGACAGCCGGGACGAGCCGTGGGCACCCCCAAAACGGGGTGACACAGGGGGTGACACTGGGGGTGACACGGTGTGGGGGTGACGGGGCCCCCGCGGCGGCGACAGCGGCCGCCTTGACCTTGGGCTTCCCGCTGCCGCCTCCATTGTTCCGCCGGCATTTTCCCTTCCCGGAGCCGCCTGTTGCGGGGGGACGCGGCCTCGCCACCCGCCACGGCCACACCCGGTGTACCGGGGACCCCCCAGGCCGGGCCGGGGGCTGGCGGGGGGCTGCGGGACACCCTGGGGGGTTCTCTGCAGCGCGGCCCCCCCGCGTCCTCCCGGCAGCCAGCGGAAAAACCGAGTCATGTTCTGGCTCTGCCGCAGGCGCTGCCGCAGCTCCCGGCCCCGGGGAACCTCCCGGTGTCCCTGTGCATGGCAGCCCCGGTGTGTCCCGGTGTGTCCCGGTGTGCTCCGCTGTCTCCCGGTGTCCCCCAGCCCCCGGTGCCCGGCGGTGTCCCCGTGGCCCGGGGTGTTCCCGGGGTGTCCCCGCCGGCCGGAGTCCCCGCGGTTCCCGGTTCCCACGCGTGGGCGAGGAACAAAGTTCGGATTCCCCGGCTCAGGAAAACCGCGGTTGTGCCTGGCCGGGCTCGGCTCCAGGGAGGAGAACGCGGTCACATTCCCCGTGCCAGGTCCGGGTGCGGCCGCGAGGGCAGCGCGGGGCCGGCCCGGCTGATCCCGGCTCTGCTCCCGGCTCTGATCCCGGCGCTGATCCCGGCTCTGATCCCCGCCCGCGTGGGCGAGGGAAGCGGCTCTGCCGGACTCGTCCGTGGGAACCGGGGTCTCAGCTCCTGCCAGGGGCTGGGGGGCTCGTGTGGCTGCACCCCCTAAAGGAGGCCCTGCCCTGGTGACAGGGGGTCTCTGTGTCCCTTGTCCCACAGAATGCACCGTGTGTCCTCTTCGCTGCTCGCCACGCCAGCGCCGCCACGGTAAGGGGGGTCCTGTCCTGTGACCCCTGTCCTGTCACCTGTGACCTCTCTCCTGACACCTCTTGCCTGTGGCTGCCTCTCCTGAGACCCCTCTCCAAGGGGAGGTGCTTCTCCTGTCATCCCCTTTCCTGTCACCAGCTCTCTTGTCACCCCTTCTCCCATGATCCCTCTTCTGTCACCCCGTCCTGCCACTCTTCTCCAATAGGAGCTCCCTTTCCTGTCACCCCCTTTCCTGTCACCTCTTTCCTCTGGCCCCCTCTCCTGTCACCCATCTTCGAGGGGGGGGGACCCTCTCCTGTCACCCCTCTCCAAGGGGAGCCCCCTGTTCTATTGCCCCCTTTCCTGTCCCCACCTCTTTTGTCACCCGCGTTCCCATCATCACCCTCCAAGGGCTCTCCTCTTTCTGTCTCTTGTGTCATTCTCTCTCCTGCCTCACCTCTCCTGTCACCCTCTCGCTTGCCACACCCTTCTCTTGTCACCTCTGACATCACCCTCCCTTGTCCCCAGAACCTCAAAGACGTCCTGGCCACCATGATCCCCAAGGAGCAGGCGAAGATCAAGAGCTTCCGGCAGCAGCACGGCAGCACGGCCATCGGGCAGATCACGGTGGACATGGTGAGTGTGTGGCCATGGGCAGATCACAGTGGACATGGTGAGTGTGTGGCATTCAGGCAGATCACAGTGGACATGGTGAGTGTGTGGCATTCAGGCAGATCACAGTGGACATGGTGAGTGTGTGGCCATGGGCAGATCACAGTGGACATGGTGAGTGTGTGGCCATTGGTCACAGTGGACATGGTGAGTGTGTGGCCATTGGTCACAGTGGACATGGTGAGTGTGTGGCCATTGGGCAGGTCACAGTGGACATGGTGAGTGTGTGGCCATTGGTCACAGTGGACATGGTGAGTGTGTGGCCGCCGCGGCCGCGCCGGGGCCACCAGGTCCCTCCAGTGTCCCTCACCGCGGCCTCCCGGCCCCTTGCAGGTGT
The DNA here is from genome assembly GCA_034336685.1 of Luscinia luscinia. Taxonomy (NCBI): domain Eukaryota; kingdom Metazoa; phylum Chordata; class Aves; order Passeriformes; family Muscicapidae; genus Luscinia; species Luscinia luscinia. Next base: position 32,520 of record JAKWBO010000036.1, on the reverse strand, counting down.
ACGGCGGCATGAGGGGCATGAAAGGGCTGATCTACGAGACCTCTGTGCTGGATCCTGACGAGGTAGGGCCCTGTCCCACCCAAACCACCCCACCCCACCCCATCCAGCCCCACTGATGCTCCCGGCTCCGCAGGGCATCCGCTTCCGTGGCTACAGCATTCCTGAGTGCCAGAAGAAGCTGCCCAAAGCCGCAGGGGGAGAGGAGCCACTGCCCGAGGGTCTCTTCTGGCTGCTGGTGACCGGAGAAATCCCAACCCAGGAGCAGGTACAGCCAGCAGGGAGCTGGCAAACAGCTGAGGAGGGATCTGGCAGCCCCCAGCCCCACAGCTCAGCCCCGCTGTGTCCCCACAGGCGACCTGGCTGTCCCGGGAGTGGGCCAAGCGTGCAGCTCTGCCCTCCCACGTGGTGACCATGCTGGACAACTTCCCCACCAACCTGCACCCCATGTCCCAGCTGAGCGCCGCCGTCACCGCCCTCAACAGCGAGAGCAAATTCGCCCGCGCCTACGCCGAGGGCATCCACCGCGCCAAGTACTGGGAGGTACGGGGGGAGCTGCTGGCTTTGGGGGCTGCACGGGGGGGCAGGGGCCCGGGGGGAGCACGGTCTGAGCCCGCCGCCCCCAGTTTGTGTACGAGGACGCCATGGACCTGATCGCCAAGCTGCCGTGCGTGGCCGCCAAGATCTACCGCAACCTGTACCGCGAGGGCAGCGGCATCGGCGCCATCGACCCCAACCTCGACTGGTCCCACAACTTCACCAACATGCTGGGCTACACCGACCCCCAGTTCATCGAGCTGATGCGGCTCTACCTCACCATCCACAGGTGTGGAGCTGGGAGCGGCCGGGGACGTGGAGGAGGCGGGGATCTGGCCCCGCTCCCAGCCCCAGGGCCGGGAGGTGCCCGGGTTGCTCTGGGAGTGTCACCGAGCCGGCAACATTGTACTCCCTGCCCCCAAAATGCCGTGGGAGGCGTTTGGTGGGGCTGGGAGAGTCCTGATGGTCCCTTCACCCCTGTAGTGACCACGAGGGAGGGAATGTGAGTGCCCACACGAGCCACCTCGTGGGCAGCGCCTTGTCTGACCCGTACCTCGCCTTCGCCGCCGCCATGAACGGGCTGGCAGGGCCCCTGCACGGCCTGGCCAACCAGGTGGGCACTGCTGCCCTGTCTGTGAGTCCCTCTTCCTGTCTGTCCCCTCCTCCTGTCTGTCCTTCTCCCTGTCTGTCTGTTCCTCTCCCTGTCATTCTGCCCATGTCCTTCTCTCTGTCAGTCACTCCTGTCCTTGTGTCCCTCTCCCTGTCCTATCACTCTCCCTGTCCATGTCCCTTTCCTTGTCTGTGTGTCCCTCTCCCTGTCTGTCCCCACCTCCTGTCTGTCTCCCAGTCAATGTGTTCCTCTCCCTGTCCTGTCTGTCCCTCCTCCTGTCCGTGTGTCACTCTCCCTGTCTATCCCTCCTGTTCGTGCATCCCTCTGCCTGTCCCTCTCCCCATTGCTGTGTCCCTCTGTCCCTCTCCCCATCCCTCTGTCCCTCTCCTGTCCCCTGGCCTCACTCTGGCCGTTCCCACAGGAGGTGCTGCTCTGGCTCACTGACCTGCAGAAGGAGCTGGGCAAGGACGTGTCGGACGAGAAGCTGCGGGATTTCATCTGGAACACGCTCAACTCGGGCAGGGTGAGGCTCAGGGCTGTGCTGGGGCTCAGGGGCCGTTCCAGGCTGTTCCAGAGCTGTGCTGGGGCTCAGGGGCTGTTCCAGGGCCGTGCTGGGGCTCAGGAGCTGTTCCAGGGCTCAGGGCCGTTCCAGGCTGTTCCAGGGCCGTGCTGGGGGTCAGGAGCTGTTCCAGGGCCGTGCTGGGCTCAGCAGCACCTCTGACCCCCTGGCCCTGCAGGTTGTGCCGGGCTACGGGCACGCGGTGCTGCGGAAGACGGACCCGCGCTACACCTGCCAGCGGGAGTTCGCCCTCAAGCACCTGCCCAAGGACCCGCTCTTCAAGCTGGTGGCTCAGCTCTACAAGATCGTCCCCAACGTGCTGCTGGAGCAGGGCAAGGCCAAGAACCCCTGGCCCAACGTGGATGCCCACAGCGGGGTCCTGCTGCAGGTGAGCCCGGGCTCCTCTGTCTGTCCTGTCTGTCCTTTTCCCTGCCTGTGTTTTCCTTTCCATGTCCATGTCCCTGTCCTGTCTGTCCCTCCTCCTGTCCAGGTGTCCCTCTCCCTGTCTGTCCCTGTCTCTGCCTGTCCCTCTCCCTGTCCTGTGTATCCCTCTCTCTGTTCTCCTTCCTCTGTGTGTGTCTCTCTGTGTCGCTTTCCCTGTGTCACTGTCCCTGTCCTATCTGTCTCTCTCTTCTCCCTCCTGTCTGTGTGTCCCTGTCTGTGTATCCCCACCCCTGTCCTGTCTGTCCCTCTGTTCTCTTTCCTGTCTGTGTCACTGTCCCTGTGTGTCTGTCCCTGTCCTGTCTGTCCCTCTGTTCTCCCTCCTGTCTCTGTGTCCCTCTCCCTGTCCTGTCTCTCTGTTCTCCCTCCTGTGTCCATGTCCCTGTCTGTGTGTCCCCATCCCAGTCTTTTCTGTCCCTCTGTTCTCCCTCCTGTCTGTGTGTCCCTGTCCCTGTCTGTGTGTCGCTCCCCTGTCCTGTCCATTCTTTCCCTGTCCCATCCCTCTCTCTCCCAGCCTGTTCCTCTCCCCATCCACCTGTCCCTCACCTATGTCCCTTTCTCCCTGGGGGTCTCCTGGCTGCCCCCACCCCGCTGATGCCCCTGTCCCCGCAGTACTACGGCATGAAGGAGATGAATTACTACACGGTGCTGTTCGGGGTGTCTCGGGCCCTGGGCGTCCTGTCTCAGCTCATCTGGAGCCGAGCGCTGGGATTCCCCCTGGAGAGACCCAAATCCATGAGCACCAAGGGCCTCATGCAGCTCGTGGGCTACAAATCCGGGTAAAGAAGGGAAAGAAGGGACGGGGGCAGGGCTGCCCCAGGGAACGCCGCGCTGCCGGGCCCGGCCCGGACCCTCGGCACTGAACCCCCCCCGGGCCCCCCCGGCTGCTCCCCCTCCCCTCCCACCCGCCTTGGGGAGGGGGAGAAGCAGCCCTGGGGTCTCCCCCCCAGCCCCAGCCCCACACTGGAGCCCCTGCCCTGGTGGGGTGGGGTGGCTCCCATGCCCCCTCCCCACCCCAGCAGCTCTCACTGCGCACACTGGGAGCCCCCCCAGGCTCCCCACACTGGGAGCCCCCTCAGGCTCCCTCACTGCTGGGCTGGGGGGGGGTCCTGGCAGGGTGCAGCCCCCCGAGAGGGGTTCAGTCCAGCCCCGTGTCCGGGCTCCCCCCGCAGGGACTCGATACACTCCTCCCCGGCCGCCGCCCCCCGTGTTTGTGTGACCCCCCTTGCCCCCCTGCCTGAAGCCCCCGGGAGCCAGAGCTGGGACCCCCCACCCCCGGCTCCTCGCAGCTCTCGGGCACTTCTGTACAAACAACAACAAAAAAATGCAAAATAAATGTTTTTATTAACAAACCCCCAGCCTCCCCCTCCCTTCCCTGGGCAGGGTTTAGGAAGGGGGGGTCAGGGCGTGGTGCCCCCACCCCACCCGGGGGTCCCTCAGTGGTGGTGGCACAACCAGCTTTGGGTCGGGGGGGGTCCCAGCATGCAGCACCCCCCCCAAAATTCCCCCCTGCCGTGGCTGAATGAGGACCAGGAGGCTGCTGACCCTTGGAAAATGCTCTTTATTGGCCTGTCAAAGCCCTTCCTTCTGGGGCAGCACGGCCAGGGCAGCTCGGGGGCTCCGGGAGCCCTCACCCCCCCAGGGGAGGGGGGTGACCTGAGACCCTTCCCATCCCCCCTGGCACAGGTGAGGAACCGCGAGCGGGCCGGGGGGCCACTGGGGGTGGGGTCGGGACCGTGGGGGTCCCTGCGGAGGGTGCTGGGGGTGGGGCGGCGGGGGCAGCAGGAGCCGCCCCTCCCCACCCCTGTGCGTGTGGCTTGTGCAAAGTGTGCGACATCGGGGCGGGGTGGGCTCCTCCCTGCGCCGGCTCCTTCCCTTTGTTCTGGAAGAGCTGGGGAGGAATTGGGAGGGGTCCCAGCAGCTTCCCCCACCCCAAATTCCCCCGTTCTCCCGAAGCACGGCGGGGCCCAGGCACCAGAGCTGCCCCCACCGGGGCCCTCCAGCCTGGCTGAGGAGTTTAAAAAAAATAACAACAAAAAAAAAAAAAAGGGTTAAAAAAAAAGAAGAAGAAACTCAACGAAAAAAAAAAATCCAAGAACTAAAACAAAACTTAAAATCCCAAATCAGCTACAAATCCAGGGGAGTCCAGCGCCGGGGGGACGCAGCTCCTCACGGCGTTGAGGCAACAGCAGCGGAAACGCACTTGAATAAATATTTTGGGGGGTGGGCTCAGTCCGGGGGGGCCCGGGCCGGCCACCCTCACGTCTGGTGCACCTCGTGGAACATCAGCTCCCGCGGGATGCGGGTCTCGGGCCCGAAGTTCTTGGCAGCGCGGCGCTCGAAGGCGGCCACCATCTGCTTGACCACCTCGTCGAAGAACATGGTGGCCAGCTGGGAGTGCAGCAGGGAGCGGAACTCGAAGGAGATCTGAGCAGGAGGAGGAGGAGGAGAGCAGGTGAGGCCCGGCAGGTGAGCCCCGCCCTCCCCCGGGGGTGGGGCCCGGGGCGGGGTCGTACCGAGAAATCCACGGTGCTGGTGCGGGGGTAGCCGGGGATGCCGGGGCTGAAGCGCCAGTTGGTCTCCAGGTGGTTGAAGAGGCGCCCGTCGGTGCACACGGCCTGGGGAGGGGAAAAGCAGAGTCAGGGGGCTCGGGAAGCATCAGAGAGTCCTGGAAAACCCTCCTGGATCCAGTCCAAGCTGGGATCCCCAGAGTGCCACATCGGGGCTCGGGAACCATCACGGAACCCTTGAAAACCCCCCTGGACCCAGTCCAAGCCACATCCAGTCCTTCCTGGGACACCTCCAGGGCTGGGGGCTCCAAACCTCCCTGAGCAGTTCCAAATCCTGAGAGTCCCCAAATCCAATCCCTTAGAGCCCTTTCCATGGAAAAATCCCTCCTGGCTGTCCATCCTGAGCCTCTCCTGCAGGAATTTGGGGCTGTTCCTTCTCATCCTGGGAGCAGAGCCTGACCCCACCCAGCTCCGCTCTCCCTCAGGGAGTTGTGGGGTGAAAAGGTCCCTCCTGAGCCTCCTTTTCTCCAGGCTGAGCCCCTTCCCAGCTCCCTCAGGGCTTCTCCAGACCCTTCCCCAGCTCTGGCCCCACAGCTGAGGTCCCTGCTCACCTTGACGAGGTGTGGCTGCACCAGGGTGACGATGGAGGTGTAGCGCTCCAGCACGGGAGGGAACCCCACCTCCAGCTGGGCCTTGACGTGGCCGGCGCGCCGCGACACCACCACCGACTTCTTGCACCAGGGCACGAAGTTCTTGTAGTCCTCCACGTTGGCCACCACGTCGTACATCTCCTGCATGGAGTACCTGGGGACACAGACGGGGTTGGGGTCGGGATTGGGGCTGGGGTCAGGATTGGGGCTGGGGTCAGGATTGGGGTCAGGATTGGGGTCAGGATTGGGGCTGGCATCAGGATTGGGGTCAGGGGCAAGGTTGGAGCTGGGGCTGGAACTGTGCTTAAAGTCAGGGTTGGAGCCAAGGCTGGGGTTGAACAGGTGTAGGGGCTGGAGCTGGGGTTGGAGCTGGGGTTGGGGCTGGGACTGGGGCCAGTGCCAGGGTTGGGGCTGGGGTTGGAATTGGGTTTAAGATCAAGGTTGGAACTGGGTTAAGGCCAAGGTTGGGGCTGGGATTGGAGCTGGGGTCAGGGCCAGGGTCAGGGCTGAGATTGGGCTTGGAGCTGGGCCTGGGGCTGGGTCGGGGTCAGGGTCAGGCTGGGGCTGGGGTTGGGGTTGGAGCTAGGATCAGGCTCAGGCTCAGGCTGGGCTCAGGCTCAGGCTGGGATTGGAGTTGGGTTTGGAGCTAGGATCAGGCTCAGGCTGGGGTTGGGGTTGGGTTTGGAGCTGTGCTCAGGCTCAGGCTGGGGTTGGGGCTGGGTTTGAAGCTGGGCTCAGGCTCAGGGCAGGGCTGGGCTCAGGCTCAGGCTGGGGTTGGGGCTGGGGTTGGAGCTGGGCTCAGGCTCAGGGCAGGGCTGGGCTCAGGCTCAGGCTGGGGTTGGGGCTGGGGTTGGAGCTGGGCTCAGGCTCAGGGCAGGGCTGGGCTCAGGCTGGGGCTGGGGCTGGGGTTGGAGCTGGGCTCAGGCTCAGGGCAGGGCTGGGCTCCCGGCACACGCACCCGATGATGCGGCGCTCCGAGTACTCCTTGCGCTTGTTGCTGAGGTTCAGGAAGCCGCGGCTGGGCTGCACCCGGGGCTCCAGCGGCGCCGGCACCGGCACCGGCACCGGCCAGCCCGGCCGCGGCAGCCGCAGCCCGCACAGCGCCGTGTGCCTGGGGGAACCGGCCGTGAGCAGCAGCACTGGGGCAGGAGCCCCTCCCGGGGACAGGAGCCTTCCCGGGGACAGGAGCCCTTCCAAGGGACAGGAGACCATCCCGGGGGACAGGAGCCCATCCCGGGGACAGGAGCCTTCCCGGAGGACAGGAGCCCCTCCCGGGGACAGGAGCCTTCCCGGGGGACAGGAGCCCATCCCGGGGGCAGGAGCCCTTCCCAAGGGACAGGAGCCCTCCCGGGGGACAGGAGCCCATCCCGGGGCAGGAGCCCTTCCCAAGGGACAGGAGCCCATCCCGGGGGACAGGAGCCCCTCCCGGGAAAGGAGCCCATCCCGGGGACAGGAGCCCATCCCGGGGCAGGAGCCCTTCCCAAGGGACAGGAGCCCATCCCGGGGACAGGAGCCTCCCGGGAAAGGAGCCTTCCGGGGACAGGAGCCCATCCCGGGTACAGGAGCCCTTCCAAGGGACAGGAGCCCATCCCGGGGACAGGAGCCCCTCCCGGGGACAGGAGCCCCTCCCGGGGACAGGAGCCCATCCCGGGGGACAGGAGCCCATCCCGGGGACAGGAGCCCATCCCGGGGACAGGAGCCCATCCCGGGGACAGGAGCTCCTCCCGGGGGCAGGAGCCCTTCCCAAGGACAGGAGCCCCTCCCGGGGACAGGAGCCCATCCCGGGGACAGGAGCCCATCCCGGGGGACAGGAGCCCATCCCGGGGGACAGGAGCCCCTCCCGGAGACAGGAGCTCATCCCGGAGGACAGGAGCCCCTCCCGGGGACAGGAGCCCCTCCCGGGGACAGGAGCTCATCCCGGGGACAGGAGCTCATCCCGGGGTACAGGAGCCCATCCCGGGGGACAGGAGCCCATCCCGGGGACAGGAGCCTCCCGGGGGACAGGAGCCCTTCCGGGGGACAGGAGCCCATCCCGGGGACAGGAGCCCATCCCGGGACAGGAGCCCATCCCGGGACAGGAGCCCATCCCGGGGACAGGAGCCCCTCCCGGGGACAGGAGCCCATCCCGGGGACAGGAGCTCATCCCGGGGACAGGAGCTCATCCCGGGGGACAGGAGCCCATCCCGGGGACAGGAGCTCCTCCCGGGGACAGGAGCTCATCCCGGGACAGGAGCTCATCCCGAGGACAGGAGCCCTCCCGGGGACAGGAGCTCATCCCGGGACAGGAGTCCTTCCGGGGACAGGAGCTCATCCCGGGGGACAGGAGCTCATCCCGGGGACAGGAGCCCCTCCCGGGGACAGGAGCTCATCCCGGGACAGGAGTCCTTCCCGGGGACAGGAGCCCCTCCCGGGGACAGGAGCTCATCCGGAGGACAGGAGCCTCCCGGGGACAGGAGCTCATCCGGGGACAGGAGTCCTTCCCGGGGACAGGAGCCTCCCGGGGACAGGAGCTCATCCCGGGGGACAGGAGCTCATCCCGGGGACAGGAGCTCATCCCGGGAGACAGGAGCCCTTCCGGGAGACAGGAGCCCTTCCGGGGACAGGAGCCCTTCCCGGGGACAGGAGCCCCTCCCGGGGACAGGAGCCCATCCCGGGGGACAGGAGCCCATCCCGGGGAAAGGAGCCCATCCCGGGGGACAGGAGCCCCTCCCGGAGGACAGGAGCCCATCCCGAGCTCCCAAATCCCCCCAGACCATCCCAAGCCTGTTCCCACCCGGCCTGGGTCCCTTCCCAGCCAATCCAGGTTATTTCCTGACCAGCCCAGCCCCTTTCCAGACTGGCCCAGTCCCTTTCCAGACCTCTCCAGGTCCCTTCCAGACAGGTTTGAGTCCCTCCAGACCACCCCAGGACCCTTCCAGACCATCCCAAATCCCTCCAGACCATCCCAAATCCTCCAGACCATCCCAAGCCCCTCCAGACCATCCCAAATCCCGTTCCCACCCGGCCTGGGTCCCTTCCCGATCAACTCAGATCCCTTCCAGTCCATCCCTGGTCCTTTCTGGACTGGCCCAGGTCCCTTCCCAACCAATCCAGGTTCCTTCCAGACAGGTTTGAGTCTCTCCAGACCAGCTCAAGACCCTTCCAGACAATCCAGGTCCTTTCCTCAGCAGCCCAGCCCCTTTCCAGACTTGTCCAAACCCCTTCCTGAACTTCCAGATCCCACCCAGACCTTCCCAAGCTCCTTCCACACAGGCCTGGGTCCCCTCCTGGCCACTCCAGGTCCCTTCCTGGCCATCCATGTCCCTTCCCTGGCCATCCATGTCCCCTCCTGGCCACTCCATGTCCTTCCCTGGCCACTCCATGTCCCTCCCTGGGCAGTCCAGGTCCCCTCTCTGGCCACTCCATGTCCCTCCCTGGCCACTCCATGTCCCCTCCCGGCCACTCCATGTCCCCTCCTGGCCACTCCATGTCCCCTCCCGGCCACTCCATGTCCCTCCCTGGCCACTCCAGGTCCTTCCCTGGCCATTCCAGGTCCCCTCCTGGCCATCCATGTCCTTTCCTGGCCACTCCATGTCCCCTCCTGGCCACTCCATGTCCTTCCCTGGCCACTCCATGTCCCCTCCTGGCCACTCCAGGTCCCCTCCTGGCCATCCATGTCCCCTTCTGACCATCCATGTCCTCTCCTGGCCACTCCATGTCCCCTCCTGGCCACTCCATGTCCTTCCCTGGCCATCCATGTCCCCTTCTGGCCATCCATATCCCTTCCTGGCCACTCCATGTCCCTCCCTGGCCACTCCATGTCCCTCCTGGCCACTCCATGTCCCCTCCTGGCCACTCCAGGTCCCCTCCCGGCCACTCCATGTCCCCTCCTGGCCACTCCAGGTCCCTCCCTGGCCATCCATGTCCCCTCCCGGCCACTCCAGGTCCCTTCCTGGCCACCCCATGTCCCTTCCTGGCCACTCCATGTCCCCTCCTGGCCATCCATGTCCCCTCCCGGCCACTCCATGTCCCCTCCTGGCCACTCCAGGTCCTTTCCTGGCCACTCCATGTCCCTTTCCTGGCCATCCATGTCCTTTCCTGGCCACTCCAGGTCCTTTCCTGGCCACTCCATGTCCCTCCCGGGCCCTGACTCCCCCCGAGGCTCCGGGCCGGTTCCCACGGCAGGGAAGGTGCCAGGGCTGCTGCTGGCAGGAGGAGGAGGAAGGCCGGGAAACCCGACCTTGGGGACACCTAATCCCGGCGGGAACAACTGCCCGGTGCCCCCCGGTGCCCCCCGGCCCGGTGCCACCTCCCGGTGTCACTCCAGAGGGACAAAGGGAGGGGACATCATTGTCACCCCCGGAGTCACCGGGGGCGCTCGGTCCCGAGTCCCCGTCCCCGAGCTGAGGTCACTCCGTGGGGACACACGCGGGTGGCCTCGGGACTGTCCCCCGGCCCAGGCTCGGTGACCCGGTGCCTCACCCCGGACGGGTCCCGGGTGCCCCGCGGGCGGGGGCGGCACCGGCCCGGTCCCGGTGTCTGCTCCAAGGTCAGACCCCAACAGCGAGTGTTCCCCCCCCCAGGGCCGTTCCACGGGAACCGGGACAGCGGCACCGCCGGGAGCCCCTATCCCACGGAGCCCCCGGGCTCCCCGCGGTGCCGCTGTGACCTCCGGGCCCCGCCCGCCCGGGGGCCGCCGCTGCCGCTCACCTGCCGGGCGGGGCCGCCGCGGCCCGCAGGCGCTGCCGCGCCCCGAGCTGGAGGGCGCCGCGGAGCCGCCGGGCCGCCATCACCGGGCCGGAACCGGGACCGGGACCGGGCCGGGACGCGGCGCCGCCGTGACCTCTCACCCCGTGACGTCACCACGTCGCCATAGCGCCCGGTACGTCAAGGGGCGGGGCGGGGCGACGCCCCCAGAGGGAGGAACGATGGGAGTTGTAGTCGGAGGGTGCGCGGGGTGCGATGGGAAATGTAGTCCGGGCCGGGGCTGCGGCTGCCAGGCACCGGGATTAAACCGGGACCAACCGGGACCGCCCCGCCCGGAGCTGCCGGGGGTGGGCTCAGGCCCAGGGGGCGTTCGGCCCCGCCTCCCACGTGTGCCCGCGTTCCGTCGGTCTGGAGAGGGATTGGGAGCCCCCGCTGCCGTGTCCCGGTACCGGCCCCGTTCCGAACTGAGCGGAGGAACCGAGAGACCGGGAATTCACCGTGGCTGCGGGAACTGTGTGGTTCAGCGCCGTCCAGTAAAGCCCAGTACAGCCCAGGGCCTCCCAGTACAGCCCAGTGCCAACCAGTCCCACCCAGCACAGCCCAGTCCAGTTCATCGCAGCACGATCCAGTTCAGCACGATCCAGTTCAGCACAGGAATCACCAGTTCCCAGCCCGAACACAATTCCCGAGCTGGGAATTCCAGCCCAGTACCGCTCGGAGCCGGAGCTGCAGCGGGGCCCGGGATCCCCCCGAGCCCCGGGACCCCCGCCCGGATATCACGGGATGGGTTCGGATCGGGGCAGCCACTGCCACCGAGCCCCGGGACCACCTGGGGATGGGATTCCCTCTGGAGAGACCCCACAGAGGGGATGGAAGCAGCACATGGGTGACCCCCGGGACCCTCTCCCACCATCCCACCACCTTTGAGCTGGGCGAGCCGCTGCCCCGGGACCCCCCGGGACCCCCAGGACCACCTGGGGATGGATTCCCATCAGACAGACCCCACAGAGGGGATGGAAGCAGCACAGGGGTGACCCCCGGGACCCTCTCCCACCATCCCACCATCCCTCGGGCTGGCGGAGCCGCTGCCCCGGGACCCCCCGGTACCCTCAGGACCACCTGGGGATGGGATTCCCACAGAACAGACCCCACAGAGGGGATGGAAGCAGCACATGGGAGACCCCCGGGACCCTCTCCCACCATCCCACCATCCCTCGGGCTGGCCGAGCCGCTGCCCCGGGACCCCCCGTGATTTCCGCCAGCCGCTCGCGGCTGTGACTCCCACCGGGGTGAATCACAGCAGCGACCCCCGGGACCCCCTCCCACCGCCCCGCCGCTCCCGGGGTCACCACTCCCGGTGCCCCCGCCCGCCGGGGCGATGCCGCCCCCGCCGCCGCCGCTGCCGCTGCCGTTCCCCCGTCGCTGGCGGCGCTCGGGGCCGGTGGGCGGCGCATCCCCGGCGCTCCATCCCCGCCCCGCAGCCGCCCGAGCGGAGCCGCCGCGGCCGGACCCGATGCCGGCAGCTGGGCGCTGAGGGCGGCCCCGACATGGGGGTTCTCAGCATCACGGACCAGGTACGGCCGCCGCCCCGTCCCTTCCCCCTGCGCCGCTCCCGCCGCCGCCGCCGCGCCGCGCCCGGGCAGCGCCGCCACGGCAGCCCGGGGATGTGCGGCCTAGCGCGGCTCCGCCACCGGGCCCGGCCCGGCGCCGCCCCAGGCCGCGGGCCCCGCTCTGCCGAGCCCTCCCCGCCCGACCCGGCCCCGCCGCAGCTCCGGTACGGGCGGGGGTCGCTGCTGGCACCGGCTCTGCCCGTGCCCGCCGGGCCCAGCGCGGCCGGGCCGGGCCGGGAACGGAGAGCGCCGGGGATGGGAGCGCCTGAACCGGGAACGGGAGAGCCCCGGGGATGGGACCCCCAAACCGGGAACGGGAGAGCCCCCGGAGATGGGACCCTGAACCGGGAACGGGAGAGCGCCGGCGATGGGACCCCAAATCGGGAACGGGAGAGCCCCCGGAGATGGGACCCCTGAACCGGGAACGGGAGAGCGCCGGGGATGGGAGCGCCTGAACCGGGAATGGGAGAGTGCTGGGGATGAGACCCTCGAACCGGGAACGGAGAGCGCCTGAACCGGGAACGAGAGAGTGCTAGGGATGGGAGCGCCTGAACCGGGAATGGGAGAGTGCTGGGGATGAGACCCTCGAACCGGGAACGAGAGAGCACCGGGGATGGGACCCCCAAACCAGGAACGGGAGAGCCCCGGGGATGGGACCCCCAAATCGGGAACGGGAGAGCCCCCCGGAGATGGGACCCCTGAACCGGGAGCGGGAGAGCCCCGGGGTTCCTGGGCCGGGAACGTGAATCATCAAAGGGGGATCGTGCCCCGGGAGAGCCCCGGGAATGGGACCCCCAAACCGGGATCGGCGGTGCCCCCGGGATGGGACGCCGGGATCGGGAACGGGAGAATTCCGGGATGAGACCCCTGGATCGGGAAGGACGGAGCCCGCAGGGATGGAACATCCCGGGCCGGGAATGGGAGAACTCCGGGAATGGGACACCGGGATCAGGAACAGGGGAGCCCCCGGGAATGAGGCCCCCCAGTCCGGGAATGGGAGCTCTGATCCCGTTGGGACGCCTGGATGGGGAGCACGGGAACCCCGGGAACGGGAGAACCCCGGGAACGGGAGAACCCCGGGAACGGGACACTTGGATCGGGAAGGACAGAACCCGCAGGGATGGGACATCCCGGTCCAGGAACGGGAGAGCCCTGCCTGGGGTTGGGACACCTGGGCCGGGAGCAGGAGAACCCCGGGAATGGCAAAATCCTGGGATTGGGATACCCCAGAAATGGGAGAACCTCGGGAATGGGAGAACCCCAGAAATGGCAGAATCCCGGGAATGACAAAATCCTGGGAATGGTGGAACCCCAGGAATTTTCAGAACCCCGGGACTGAGAGAATCCCGGGTTTGGGACAACCCTGGAATTGACAGAACCCCGGGATTGGGAGAATCCCAGGACTGAGAGAACCCTGGAAACAGGAGAACCCCGGGAATGGCAGAACCCCAGAAAGGGCAGAACCCTGGGAATGGCAAAATCCTGGGATTGGGATATCCCAGAAGTGGGAGAACCTCGGGAATGGGAGAACCCCAGAAATGGCAGAATCCCGGGAATGACAAAATCCTGGAAATGGGAGAACCCCGAGTTTGGGAGAACCCCGGGAATAGCAGAACCCCAGAAAGGGCAGAACCCTGGGAATGGCAAAATCCTGGGAATGGGAGAACCCCAAAATTGAGACATCCTGGATCAGGGAATTCAGATCAAGGGGGGACCCCCCCAGGGACAGGACCTGCCCCTGCTGCCCTTCTGCCCCCCCAGCAGGGTTTTGGGGGTACCCCTGGGGTGCAGGGCGGCCCCAGAGAGGTTTTGGGGACACTGTGGGGTGCAGGGTGTCCTCTTGGAGTTTTTGGGAAAGCAGGATGTCCCCATTGAGTTTTGGGGTGGCCCTGGCTTGCAGAGTGAGCCCATCGAGTTTTGGGGGGACCCCTGGGGTGCAGGGTGACCCTGTCGGGTTTTGGGGATACTCTTGGGGTGCAGAGTGTCCCTGTTATGTTTTGGGGATATTTTTGGGGTGCAGGGTGTCCCTGTTATGTTTTATGGACTCTTTTGGGGTGCAGGGTGTCACTATCGAGTTTTGGGGATGCTTTTGGGGTTCAGGGTGTCCCCATCAGGTTTTGGGGATATTCTTGGGGTGCAGGATGTCACTGTAGAGTTTTGGGGGTACCTTTGGGGTGCAGAGTGTCCCTGTTATGTTTTATGGACTCTTTTGGGGTGCAGGGTGTCCCTGTCGGGTTTTGGGGATGCTTTTGGGGTGCAGAGTGTCCCTGTTATGTTTTATGGATTCTTTTGGGTTGCAGGGTGTCCCTGTCGTGTTTTAGGGACACATTTGGGGTTCAGGGTGTCCCTGTTAGGATCTGGGGGTGCTCCTGGGTTCCTGGGTATCCCTGCTATGATTTGGGGACTTTTTTGGGGGTGCAGGGTGTCCTCTTTGGGTTTTGGGGACAAGTGTGGGGTTCAGAGTGTCCCCATCAGGTTTTGGGGACACCCCTCCCGTGGCTGTGCTGTCCCCAGGCTCTGACCCCGGGGTCACCTGGGCTCACACCCCCTTTTCCCCACGGATTTCCCTCTTTTTTTCCCCCTGGATTTTGGGGTCAGGGGCTGCCAGAACCCCCCAAGCCCACACCAAGCCCTGCCCTTAATCCAGGGATGAATTTTGGAGGAGCTGAGGATGAGGGGGATGAAAAAAGGAGGAATTTGGGATTGGGAGGGGATGAAGGAAAGGGAGGAGCAGCCCCTGATTTCAACAAAACTTGATTTTTTGGGATACCCCAACCACTCCCCTCTCCCCTGTGCCAGGCCTGGAGCCTTTTGGGGGCACCATTGGTGTTTTCCAACCTTTCCTAAAATATATATTCTGTAAAAAAATCCTTTTTAAATTTTTTTTGTTTCTTTTAAACATCTTAACAAGTGATGCCTCTGCATTCCAGGGGGATGACACAGCCTTGCCCTGACCCAGGATGTGTTCCCTGATTTTGGGATGAGGCAGAGCTGGGAAGGGGTCACTGCCAGACAGACTAAAAAAAAGCAAGATTTGGTGGTTTTGAGCTTTAAATCCAATCTTGGGTGGGTGGGCAGAGTTTGGGGGGGGTCACAGCACCCAAATCCCTCCATCCCAAAAAGCCTCAGTGGGGATTGGCAGCAATCAGGGGGTGCTGAGCACCCCAAGAGCAGCTCTGCCCCTGATATTTCTGCAGGAAAATGGAATTTTTAGGTGTTTGAAGAAGGAAGGGGGTTCAGGGATTGTTGGCTGTGCCCAAATTTCGGGTGGCAGGAGCTGCAGAGCTCAGCCTGGGGAAGCGAGGAGGATTTCCCAAAAATTTCCAGTTCTGATTATTGGAGGGAAAAACAGGAAAAATGTCAGTGCTGGGTGGGAAATGAATGCCAGGGCTGGGTGGGGTGAGGGAGGTGCTGCAGCTGTGTCACCTGGTGCTGTCACCCCTCGTTGTCACCCCTGTCACTGTCACCCCTCGTGTCCCCTCAGCCCCCTCTGGTCCAAGCCATCTTCAACCGGGATGTGGAGGAGGTTCGGTCGCTGCTCAATCAGAAGGAGAACATCAATGTGCTGGTGAGGCTCAGCACAGTCCTGGGGCTCCCCAAAATCTCCCTGGGACTCTCTAAGGGGTCCCCAAATCCATCCTGAGCCTCTCAGGGATCCCCAAATCTCTCCTGTACCTCCTCAGGGATCCCCAAATCCATCCTGTGCCTCCTCAGGGCTCCCCAAATCCATCCTGAGCCTCCTCAGGGATCCCCAAATCCTTCCTGTGCCTCCTCAGGGCTCCCCAAATCCTTCCTGTGCCTCCTCAGGGCTCCCCAAATCCATCCCGTGCTTCCTCAGGGATCCCCAAATCCTTCCCGTGCCTCCTCAGGGCTCCCCAAAATCCTCCCTGTGCCTCTCTAAGGGGTCCCCAAATCCATCCTGAGCCTCCTCAGGGATCCCCAAATCCATCCTGTGCTTCCTCAGGGCTCCCCAAATCCATCCTGTGCCTCTCTAAGGGCTCCCCAAATCCATCCTGTGCTTCCTCAGGGCTCCCCAAATCCATCCTGTGCTTCCTCAGGGCTCCCCAAAATCTCCCTGGGACTCTCTAAGGGGTCCCCAAATCCATCCTGAGCCTCCTCAGGAGCTCCCCAAATCCATCCTGTGCTTCCTCAGGGCTCCCCAAATCCATCCTGTGCCTCTCTAAGGGCTCCCCAAATCTGTCCTGCGACTCCTCAGGGCTCCCCAAATCCATCCTGTGCTTCCTCAGGGCTCCCAAAATCCTTCTGGGCCTCCTCAGGGCTCCCCAAATCTCTCCCATCCCCATTCCCACCCCTCACTTGGTGCTTCCAAAATTATTTTTATTCCTCCCCTGGTGCTCCCCAAATCCTTTCCATCCCTCACTTGCTGCTCCCCAAAATCCTTCTCAGCTCCATCCCTCACCCAGTGCTCCCCAAATAATTCCTGTCCCTTCCTCAGGGCTCCCCAAATCCTTCCCATCCCCATTCCCATCCCTCACTTGGTGTTTCCAAAATCCTTCCCATCCCTTTCTGGGTCCTCCCCAAATCCTTTTTGTCCCTCACTTGCTGCTCCCTAAATCCTCCCCATCCCCATTCCTCACCTGGGGCTCCCCAAATCCTTCCCATCCCCATCCCCATCCCTCTTTCCTTCTCCCAAAATCCTTCCTGGACACCTCCAGGGATGGGGACTCCAAACCTCCCTGAGCAATTCCAATCCCTGATCACCCTTTCCATGGAAAAATCCCTCCTGGTGTCCATCCTGAGCCTCTCCTGCAGGAATTTGGGGCTGTTCCTTCTCATCCTGGTGTTCTCTGGGAGCAGAGCTCTCCCTCAGGGAGTTGTGGGATGAAAAGGTCCCTCCTGAGCCTCCTTTTCTCCAGGCTGAGCCCCTTCCCAGCTCCCTCAGGGCTTCTCCAGACCCTTCCCAACCCTTTCCCAGCTTTCCCCAACCCTTTCTCAGCCTTTCTCAGCCTTTCCCAGCTTTTCCCAATCTTTCCAACTCTTTCCCAACCCTCTCCCAGCTTTTCCCAGCCTCTCCTCGCCTCTCCCAACCCTCTTTCCCAAACTGTTCTCATCCTTTCCCAGCTTTTTCCCTGCCCTGTCTCAGCCTTTCCCAACTTTTTCCACCCCTCTCCCATCCTTTCTCAGCTTTTCCCACCCTTTCCAACCCTTCCCCACCCCTCTCCCAGCCTTTCCTTGCCTTCTCCCACCTTTTCCCAGCCTTTCCCACCCCTTTACCGGCCTCCCCCAGCCTTTCCCAACTTTTCCCAACCCTTTCCCAACCCTCTCCCAGACTTTTCCTTCCCTCTCCAAGCCTTTCCCAACCCTTTTCCAGCCTTTCCTTGCCTTCTCCCAACCTTTTCCCGGCCCTTTCCCAGTCTCTTTCAGCCTTTCCCAGCCTTTTCCAACTCTTCCCAACCCTTTCCCAGCTTTTTCCAACCTTTCCAATCCTTTCCCACCCCTCTCCCATCCTTTTCCAGCCTTTCCCAGCCTTTCCAACTCTTTTCCCAGCTCTTTCCCAGCATTTCCCAAACCATTCCCAGCTTTTCCCAGCCTTTCCCACCCTTTCCAATCCTTTCCCACCCCTCTCCCAGAGTGTCCCAGCCTTTCCCACCCTTTTTCCAGCCTTTCCCACCCTTTTCCTGCCTTTCCCAACCCTTTCCCAGCCTTTTCCCTGGCCTCTCCCACCCTTTCCAGTCATTTCCCAGCCCTCCCAGCTCAGGGCTGGATTCTCCCTGTCCCCTGCAGGACCAAGAACGCCGGACCCCGCTCCATGCTGCTGCCTACATCGGAGATGTTGCAATCCTTGAGCTGCTCATCCTGTCAGGTGAGCCCCAGGGGGACTCCCCTGATCCCCCCTGAGCTTTTGGGGTGCACAGTGGGGATTTAGGGAATGGTTCCATAATCCTGAGAGGTTTCCACACCCTGAAATTGAGGTGGAGACTGATGGAGGAGGGGGATGCTCAGAGGAGATCCTGGAGAAAATCCCCTAAAATCCAGGGGGTTTTGCTCAGTTTTGGGTTGTGTTTGAATTTGGAGTGTCCTCATCTGCTCCTCACCCTCTGGAGCCTTAGGGAGCCCTGGGAGGGAGAAACTCCAGCCCCTCATTAAACAAGATTTGGGATGTTCAGATCCCTGTGAGGATGTTCCCTGTCTCATGCTGGGTCCTTTTTATCCCTCAGCCAGGTCTCCCCAAGTCCTGCTAATTCCCAAATCCTTCCTATTTCTCACCCAGAGCTTTCCAAAATCGTTTTTGTCCCTCACCTGGTGCTCCCCAAATCCTTCCTGTCCCTCACCTGCTGCTCCCCAAATCCTTCTTGTCCCTCACCTGGTGCTCCCCAAATCCCTTTTTGTCCCTCACCTGGTGCTCCCCAAATCCTTCCTGTCCCTCACCTGGTGCTCCCCAAATCCTTCCTGTCCCTCACCTGCTGCTCCCCAAATCCTTCTTGTCCCTCACCTGGTGTCCCCAAATCCTTTCTGTTCCTCGCCTGGTGCTCCCCAAATCCTTCCTGTCCCTCACCTGGTGCTCCCCAAATCCTTTCCCATCCCCATCCCTTGCTTGGTGCTCCCCAAATGTTTCCAATCCTTCAGTGCTCCCGTGCCTTTCCTTCAGGGCTCTGGGTTCTGGGCAGCAGGGAGAGGCAGCTGAGGGGGTTTTTGGGGTGCTGGGACCCCCCTCAAAGCCCTGTTGTCCCCCCAGGTGCTAATGTGAACGCCAAGGACACGGTGTGGCTCACGCCGCTGCACCGCGCCGCAGCCTCTCGCCATGAGGTGGGTGCTCAGGGAGAGGCATCCCTGGGGGAAAAAAGGGAATTTCTCCTCCTCCTTGGATTTTGGGGAATGTAGAGTTCTAGAGAGAGCTGGGAAAAAAATCCTCATTGGTTGCCTTCCCTCAATCCTCCAGGAATTTCTGAATTTTCTCCTCCCCGACTTCATCCCTTCCCCAGGGGTTTGTTGCAGGTTTTTCTCTCCTGGAGGGATTTTGGGGATCCCATCCTGTCCCTCAGGAGCTGATCTCAAAAGATTTCCCTTGAGAATTTTCCTGGGCTTTGTTTTTTATGGGTTTGACTTTATCCTGCTTAACTTCATCCTGGTTTGGGCTGTGAAGAACAGAAAATTCTCACAGAACAAATTCTGGAGGGAGAGCTGGAAAAAATCCTTTTTGGAGAGGGAGGAAGTGTTGGTTGGATCAAGAGATCCAAAACCCTGGGTGGAATTCTGCTGCTCAGGTGTTCCCCAAATCCTTCTGTGTGAACTCCTCTTCCCAAAAGGAGCCTTCCCAAAATGCTTTCCGTGCCTGGAACCTGCTCTGGGTTGGTTTTTTTGGGGTGCTGGGAGTGCAGATCTGTGGGGTTGGGATGCCTGGAAGTGCTACCCTGACAGCAGAGGGACTTCTCCTGCTTTTTCCCTGGTTTGGGCTGTGAAAACCACAAAATTCTCACAGAACAAAGTTCTGGAGAGAGCTGGAAAAAAATCCTTTTTGGAGAGGGAGGAATTGTTGGTTGGATCAAGAGATCCAAAGCCCTGGGTAGAATTCTGCTGCTCAGGTGTTCCCCAAATCCTTCTGTGTGAGCTCCTCTCCTGAAGGTGTTTGTGTGTGGACAATCCCTAAAACACAGAGCTCCTGCTGCTTCTCTGGGAATTTGGGAATCCAAATTCTCTCATTTTTCCACCTGGGAAGTTCTGGCCTGCCCATCTCCCTAAAGGAGCCTTCCCAAAATGCTTTCCCTGCCTGGAACCTGCTCTGGGTTGTTTTTTTTGGGGTGCTGGGAGTGCAGATCTGTGGGGTTGGGAAGCTCTGCCCTGCTGGCAGGAAGCCAAATGCTGGGCAGGAGCACAGGAAATAAATGTCAGATGTAGGTCAGTGGGTCAGGTTTGTCACCCCCGGCCCTGCTGAGTCACCAGGGATTGTTCACTCCTGGTTCTGCACGTGCTTCCTCCCCTGGCTCCCGGGGTTTTCCTTCCCCCAGCCAGGATTCATGGCTGGATTGGGTGGGATGAGCCCCACCTGGCTCAGGTCCCATCTGGAGCAGCCCAGGTGAGGGTTGGAGGATTCCCAGGAGGTTTGAGGGTGGAAAAGATCTGCAGGTCCAAGCTGGGACTGATCCCCTCCAAGGGCCTGGGCACCTCCAGGGCTGGGGACTCCAAACCTCCCTGGGCAGTTCCAAATCCTGAGAGTCCCGAAATCCAATCCCTGAGAGCCCTTTCCATGGAAAAATCCCTCCTGGTGTCCATCCTGAACCTCTCCTGGAGGAATTTGGGGCTGTTCCTTCTCATCCTGGTGTTCTCTGGGAGCAGAGCTCTCCCTCAGGGAGTTGTGGGGTGAAAAGGTCCCTCCTGAGCCTCCTTTTCTCCAGGCTGAGCCCCTTCCCAGCTCCCTCAGGGCTTCTCCAGACCCTCCTGCTGCTGCTCCAGCCCTTCCCCAGCTCTGGCCACGTTCCAGCCCCTCAATGTCTCTGCGGCCCTGAGGGCCCAGAACTAGAGCCAGCGCTGGAGGGGCCTCAGCAGGGCCAGCACAGGGGGACAATCCCTGCCCTGGGGGGACAATCCCTGTCCTGGGGGACAATCCCTGTCCTGGGGGACAATCCCTGCCCTGGGGGACAATCCCTGCCCTGGGGGACAATCCCTGCCCTGGGGGGACAATCCCTGCCCTGGGGGACAATTCCTGCACTGGGGATACACCCTGCCCTGGGGACAGCCCAGGTGCCACCCTGGTCACACCAGGTGGGAATGTCCCTTCTCCCAGCTCTCACCTTGATAGAACCCCTCACCTACAAACAGCAGCTCCTTCCCTTGGAGGTGCAGAGAACATCCCAGAGCTCTGGAATCCCTTGGATTGGGGTCTGGGGGATTGCTGGGGGATTTTGAGCCTCTCTCTGCTCTCCCACCCCACAGAAAGCCCTCCACCTGCTCCTCAAGCACTCTGCAGACGTCAATGCCCGTGACAAGCACTGGCAGACGCCGCTGCACGTGGCCGCCGCCAACCGCGCCACCAAGTGCGTGGAGGCGCTGGTGCCGCTGCTGAGCACCGTCAACGTGGCCGACCGCACCGGGCGCACGGCGCTGCACCACGCCGTGCACAGCGGCCACCTGGAGGTGGGGGGTGGGGACAGGGACGGGGGCAGCAGGGATATTGGGGTGGCAGGGACATTGCAGTGGCAGGGACACAGGGGGCAGCAGGGACATTGGGGTGGCAGGGATATTGGGGTGGGCAGCAGGGATAGGGGTGGGCAGCAGGGATATTGGGGTGGCAGGGACATTGCAGTGGCAGGGATATTGGGGTGGGCAGCAGGGATAGGGGTGGGCAGCAGGGACATTGAGGTACAGGGACATTGGGGAGGCAGGGACACAGGGGTCAGCAGGGACATTGGGGTGGCAGGGACATTGGGGGGCAGCAGGGACGTTGGGGTGGCAGGGATAGGAGTGGCAGGGACAGGATGGACACTAAGGACATCAGGGGTGGGCAGCAGGGACATTGGGGTGGCAGGTGACATAGGGCAGGGACATGGGGGTGGCAGACAGGGACATGTACAGGGACAGTGGGGCAGGACATTGGGGACAGCGCAGGGGGGCAGGGACTAGGGCAGAGACATGGGAACAGGGATAGGGGTGGGCACTAAGGACATTTAGGTGGCAGGGACATGGGGGCAGCAGGGACATCAGGGTGGGCAGCGGGGACATTGAGGTGGCAGGGTGGCCAGGGACAGGATAGGCAGTAAGGACATTGGGGTGGGCAGCAGGGACAGGGGTGGGCAGGGGTGTCGAGGTGGCCCTGCTCACGCTGTCCCCACACCCACAGATGGTGAACCTGCTGCTCAACAAAGGTGCCAGTCCCAGCACATGTGACAAGAAGGACCGGCAGCCCCTGCACTGGGCCGCCTTCCTGGGTGGGTGTTCCCTGCTGCCTTCACCTCCCGCTCCTCCTCTCCTGCTCCCTCACTCACCCTCTCCATCTCCCTCATTTCCTCTGTCCATCTCTCCCATTCCTCCTCTCCATCCTCTCTCTCATGCCCAACCCCACACAAATTCCCCTCCCTGTGTTTTCCATCTCTCGTGAGTTCCCATCTTTCCCATTCCTCCTCTCCATTCCTCCTCTCCCTCTCTCCCATTCATTCTCTCTCTCCTTTCCCCTCTTCATCTCTCACATCCTTTCCCTCCATCTGTCCCATCCCTCCTCTCCATCTCTTCCTTCTCTCCCTCTCTCCCATTTTTCCCTTTATCTCTCACATTTCCTTCATCCATCTTCCCCATTCCTCCTCTCAGTCTCTCCCATTCCCCTCTCTCTCCTGTTCCTGTCTCTCCCCTTTCCTGTCCCTTTGGGATTTCCTGTCTCTCCCATTTCCGTCTCTCCTGTTCCCCATCTCTCCAGTGCTGTCCCAGTGTTGCTGTCACTGGTGTTGTCACAGGTGTTGCTGTCCCAGCTGTAGTCCCAGTGTCACTGTCCGCTGTTGTATTCACGGTGCCCTGTAACGCTGTTGCTGTCCCGGCTGTATTCACGATGTCACTGTCCCACTGTCACTGTCCTGCTGCTTATTCACGGTGTCGCTGTCCCACTGTTGTATTCATGGTGTCACTGTCCCGCTGTCACTGTCCTGCTGTTATATCCACGGTGTCACTGTCTTGCTGTCACTGTCCCAGCTGTATTCACGGTGTCACTATCTCGCTGTCACTGTCCCGCTGTTGTATTCACGGTGTCACTGTCCCGCTGTTCATTCACGGTGCCCTGTCGCGCTGTCACTGTCCTGGCTGTATTCACGGTGTCACTGTCCCGCTGTGTATTCACAGTGTCACTATCTCGCTGTCACTGTCCCGGCTGTGTATTCACGGTGTCACTATCTCGCTGTCACTGTCCCGGCTGTATTCACGGTGTCACTGTCCCGCTGTTCATTCACGGTGTCACTATCTCGCTGTCACTGTCCTGGCTGTATTCACGGTGTCACTGTCCTGCTGTGTATTCATGGTGTCACTGTCTCACTGTCACTGTCCTGGCTGTATTCACGGTGTCACTGTCCCGCTGTTCATTCACGGTGTCACTGTCCTGCTGTCACTGTCCTGGCTGTATTCACGGTGTCACTGTCCCGCTGTTCATTCACGGTGTCACTGTCTCGCTGTGTATTCACGGTGTCACTGTCCCGCTGTGTATTCACGGTGCCCTGTCGCGCTGTCCCCAGGTCACCTGGAGGTGCTGAAGCTGCTGCTGGCGCGCGGGGCTGACGTGCTGTGCAAGGACAGGAAGGGCTACACGCTGCTGCACACGGCGGCCGCCAGCGGCCAGATCGAGGTGGTGCGGCACCTGCTGCGCCTGGGGGTGGAGGTGAGACCGTGAGCCCCACAATGCCAGCGACCCCACACACCCCACAATCCCACAGACCCCACAGATCCCATGGACTTCACAATCCCATGGACCCCGCACACCCCACAATCCCATGGACCCCACAGATCCCATGGACTTCACAATCTCATGGACCCCCACACCCCACAATCCTATGGACCCCACAGATCCCATGAACTGCACAATCCTAGGGACGCCACAATCCCATGGACCCCACATACCCGCAATCCCATGGACCCCACAGACCCCACACGCCCTACAATCTCACAGACTCCACAGATCCCATGGACCCCACAATCCTATGGACCCCACAGATCCCATGGAACTGCACAATCCTATGGACGCCACAATCCCATGGACCCCATACCCCACAATCCCATGGACCTCACAGATCCCATGGACTCCACAATCCCAGGGATCCCACAATCCCTGGGACACCACAAACCCCAGAACCCCCCAGACCCCACAGACCCCAGAACCTCATAAACTCCACAGACCGCAGAACCCCATAAACTCCACAGACCCCATAAACTCCATGGACCCCAGAACCCCACAGACCCCAGAACTGCACAAACTCCACCGACCCTATAAACTCCACGACCCCAGAACCCCATAAACTCCACAGACCCCCACAAACCCCAGAACCCCATAAACTCTACAGACCCCAGAACCCCATAAACTTCACGGACCCCAGAACCCCACAGACCCCAGAACCCCACAGACCCCATACCTGCCGTGTCCCCGCAGATCGACGAGCCCAACGCCTTCGGGAACACGGCGCTGCACATCGCCTGTTACATGGGGCAGGACGCGGTGGCCACCGAGCTGGTGAACGTGGGGGCCAACGTCAACCAGCCCAACGAGCGCGGCTTCACCCCGCTGCACTTCGCCGCCGTGTCCACCAACGGCGCGCTGTGCCTCGAGATCCTGGTCAACAACGGCGCCGGCGTCAACTTCCAGGTACAGAGTTTGGGGTTTGTAGGGTCTGTGGGATTGGGGTTTGGGATCTGTGGGGTTTGCAGGTCTGTGGGGTCCATGTGATTGAGTCTGGGGTTTGGGAGATGGAAAGGGTGTTAGGTGCTGCCTCGAGATCCTGGTCAACAACGGCGCCGACGTCAACTTCCAGGTACAGAGTTTGGGGTTTGTAGGGTCTGTGGGATTGGGGTCTGTGGGGTTTGGGGTGCAGGTGTGGGGTCTGTGATTTCTGGGAGGTTTGGGATTTGGGGTGCTGTGCCTCGAGATCCTGGTCAACAACGGTGCCGACGTCAACTTCCAGGTACAGAGTTTGGGGTTTGTAGGGTCTGTGGGATTGGGGTTTGGGATCTGTGGGGTTTGGGGTCTGTGGGGTCCATGGGATTGGAGTTTGGGGTTTGGGGAGATGGAAAAGTGTTGGGGCGCTGTGCCTTGAGATCCTGGTCAACAACGGTGCCGACGTCAACTTCCAGGTACAGAGTTTGGGGTTTGTAGGGTCTGTGGGATTGGGGTCTGTGGGGTTTGGGGTGCAGGTGTGGGGTCTGTGGTTTCTGGGGGTTTGGGATTTGGGGTGCTGTGCCTCGAGATCCTGGTCAACAACGGCGCCGACGTCAACTTCCAGGTACAGAGTTTGGGGTTTGTAGGGTCTGTGGGATTGGGGTCTGTGGGGTTTGGGGTGCAGGTGTGGGGTCTGTGGTTTCTGGGGGGTTTGGGATTTGGGGTGCTGTGCCTCGAGATCCTGGTCAACAACGGTGCCGGCCGACGTCAACTTCCAGGTACAGAGTTTGGGGTTTGTAGGGTCTGTGGGATTGGGGTTTGGGGTTTGTGGGGTCTGTGGGGTTTGGGGTGCAGGTGTGGGGTCTGTGATTTCTGGGAGGTTTGGGATTTGGGGTGCTGTGCCTCGAGATCCTGGTCAACAACGGTGCCGACATCAACTTCCAGGTACAGAGTTTGGGGTTTGTAGGGTCTGTGGGATTTGGGGTCTGTGGGGTTTGGGGTTCAGGTGTGGGGTCTGTGGTTTCTGGGGGTTTGGGATTTGGGGTGCTGTGCCTCGAGATCCTGGTCAACAACGGTGCCGACGTCAACTTCCAGGTACAGAGTTTGGGGTTTGTAGGGTCTGTGGGATTGGGGTCTGTGGGGTTTGGGGTGCAGGTGTGGGGTCTGTGGTTTCTGGGGGTTTGGGATTTGGGGTGCTGTGCCTCGAGATCCTGGTCAACAACGGGCGCCCGACGTCAACTTCCAGGTACAGAGTTTGGGGTTTGTAGGGTCTGTGGGATTGGGGTCTGTGGGGTTTGGGGTGCAGGTGTGGGGTCTGTGATTTCTGGGGGTTTGGGATTTTGGGGCGCTGTGCCTCGAGATCCTGGTCAACAACAGTGCCGATGTCAACTTCCAGGCACGGGGTTGGGATTGGGATTGGGGTTTATGGGATTGGGGTGCAGGTGTGGGGTCTGCGGGGTTTGGGATGGGAGATGGGGATGGTTTTGGGATGTGTCTGAGCCCTCTGGGTGTATTTGGGATGTTTTGGGGTGTATCTGACCCCTCGGGGTGTATTTGGGGTGTTTTGGGGTCTCTCTGAGCTCTCTTTGGGTCCTTTCCCAGAGCAAGGAAGGGAAGAGCCCCCTGCACATGGCAGCGATCCACGGCCGCTTCACGCGCTCGCAGATCCTCATCCAGAACGGTCAGTGCTGGAATCCTGGGAATGTGGGAAACCCCTGGAATGTGTGAAATCCTGGGAATGTTTGGAATCCCAGAATGCTGGGAATGTCAGGAATGTGTGAAATCCCTGGAATATCAGAAATTCCCTGGAATGTTGTGGATGTCGGGAATTTCACGAATGTGTGAAATCCTGCGAATGTTTGGAATCCCAGGAATGTTGAGAAATCCCTGGAATGTTCAGAATTCCCTGGAATAGTTGGGAATGTTGGGAAATCTCTGGAATGTTGTGAATCCTAGGAATGTTGGGAATGTTGTGAATCCCAGGAATGTTGTGAATTCTGGGAATGCTGGAAATCTTGGGAATGTCAGGAATTCCCTGGAATTCCGGGAATTGTTGTGAATTCTGGGAATGTTGTGGAATCCCTGGAATGCTGTGAATCCTGGGAATGTTGTGAATTCTGGGAATCCTGGGAATCCCGTGAATGTTGTGAATCCTGTGAATCCTGTAAATGTTGTGGAATCTCTGGAATGCTGTGAATCCTGGGAATGTTGTGAATTCTGTGAATCCTGTGAATGTTGTGAATGTCGGGAATTCTCTGGAATTCTGTGTATCCTGTGCATGTTGTGGAATCCCTGGAATGCTGTGAATCCTGGGAATGCCGGGAATTCCCTGGAATTCTGTATATCCTGTACATGTTGTGGAATCCTGGGAATGTTGTGAATTCTGTGAATCCTGGGAATGTCGGGAATTCCCTGGAATCCTGTGAGTGTTGTGAATCCTGTGAATGTTGTGGAATCCCTGGAATGCTGTGAATCCTGGGAATGTTGTGAATTGTGTGAATCCTGTGAATGTTGTGAATGTCGGGAATTCCCTGGAATTCTGTGAATCCTGTGAATGTTGTGGAATCCCTGGAATGCTGTGAATCCTGGGAATGTTGTGAATCGTGGGAATTCCTGGAATCCTGTGAATCCCGTGAATGTTGTGAATCCTGTGAATCCTGGGAATGTTGTGGAATCCCTGGAATGCTGTGAATCCTGGGAATGTCGGGGAATTCCCTGGAATCCTGTGAATCCCGTGAACTGCTGGAATGCTGTGAATCCTGGGAATGTCGGGAATTCCCTGGAATTCTGTGTATCCTGTGCATGTTGTGAATCCCTGGAATGCTGTGAATCCTGGGAATGCCGGGAATTCCCTGGAATCCTGTGCCCCCCCTGCCCCGCAGGCAGCGAGATCGACTGTGCTGACCGCTTTGGGAACACGCCCCTGCACGTGGCCGCGCGCTACGGACACGAGCTGCTCATCAGCACCCTGATGACCAACGGCGCCGACACCGCCCGGTGAGCCCTGGGGCCTGGCAGGGAGCAGGGAGAGCCCTGGGAGGGTCCTGGAAGGGTTCTGGGATTTTGCTGGGAATCTGCTGGGATTTTCCTGCTGCTGCTGCCTCAGCCCCATTCCCAGCCCCATGGTCCCATTCCTGTTCCCATTATCCCATTGTCTCATTATCCCATTCCCATTATCTCGTTCCCATTCCATTCCCAACCCATTCCCATTGTCTCTATCCCAATCCCATCCCCATTCCCATTATCCCATCCCCATTCCCATTATCCCATTCCCATCCCCATTCCCATTCCCATTATCCCATTATCCCATTCCCATTATCCCATTCCCATTATCCCATTCCCATTATCCCATTCCCTTGTTCCCATTCCCATTATCCCATTATCCCATTCCCTTGTTCCCATTCCCATTATCCCATCCCCATTATCCCATTATCCCATCCCATCCCTCACCTCTCTCCCTCCCCAGGCGTGGGATCCATGACATGTTCCCTCTGCACCTGGCCGTGCTCTTCGGCTTCTCCGACTGCTGCCGCAAGCTGCTCTCCTCAGGTGAGTGTCACACCTGTGCCAGGCACACCTGGGGACATCAAAGTGACCCTGGGGACACCGAAATCACCCTGGGGACACCAAAGTGACCCTGGGGACACCAAAATCACCCTGGGGACACCAATATCACTCCTGGGGGGCACCCAGGTGACCTTGGGGACACCAGAATCACCCCTGATAACACAGAGGTGACCCTTGGGGACACCTAGGTCATCCTTGGGGACACCCAGGTGACCCTGATCACACTCAGGTGACCCTGGTGGCACCTGGGTGACCCTGGTGACAAAGGTGTGACCATGGTGACTCTGAGGTGACCCTGGTGACAGAGGTGTGTCCCTGTGTCCCCAGGGCAGCTGTACAGCATCGTGTCCTCGCTGAGCAACGAGCACGTCCTGTCGGCCGGCTTCGACATCAACACCCCTGACAGCCTGGGCAGGACCTGCCTGCACGCCGCCGCCTCGGGCGGGTGGGACACCTGGGGACACCTGGGGACATGGGGACACCTGGGGACACCTGGGGACATGGGGACACACCTGGCGACATGGGGTCACAGGGACATCAACACCCCTGACAGCCTGGGCAGGACCTGCCTGCACGCCGCCTCGGGCGGGTGGGACACCTGGGGACACCTGGGGACACTCCTGGGGACATGGGGGACACACCTGGGGACACAGCTGGGGACATGGGGACACACCTGGGGACATGGGGATACAGGGATATGGGACATGGGGACATCAACACCCCCGACAGCCTGGGCAGGACCTGCCTGCACGCTGCCACCTCGGGCGGGTGGGACACCTGGGGACACCTGGGGACACACCTGGTGACATGGGGACACACCTGGGGACACCTGGGGACACACCTGGGGACATGGGGACACACCTGGGGACACCTGGGGACACACCTGGTGGCATGGGGACACTGCCTGGGGACACCTGGGGACACACCTGGTGGCATGGGGACACACCTGGGGACACCTGGGGACACACCTGGGGACATGGGGACACACCTGGGGACACAGCTGGGGACATGGGGACACAGGGACATCAACACCCCAGCAGCCTGGGCAGGACCTGCCTGCACACTGCTGCCTCGGGTGGGTGGGGACACCTGGGGACACACCTGGGGACATGGGAACACACCTGGGGACACGGGGACACAGGGACATCAACACCCCCGACAGCCTGGGCAGGACCTGCCTGCACACTGCTACCTCTGGGGGGTGGGACACCTGGGGACACACCTGGGGACATGGGGACACACCTGAGGACACACCTGGGGACACACCTGGGAACACACCTGGGGAAATGGGGATACCTGGGCAACACTTTGATTACCTTGGGGACATTTTTGGGTACCTGAGGGACATTTCAGGGTACCTTGGGGACACCTTTGGGGACCTGGGGACATTTTTGGGTACCTGAGGGACATTTCAGGGTACCTTGGGGACACCTTTGGGTACCTGGGGACATTTTTGGTACATGGGGACACTCTGGGTGCCTTGGTGACCTTTTTGATATGTGGGGACAGTCTGGGTACCTTGAGGACATTTTGGGTACCTGTGGGACATTTTGTTACCTTGGAGACATTTTTGGTTACCTGAGGGATACTTTGGGTATTTGGGGACATTTTTAGGTACCTAGAGGACATTTTAGGTGCCTTGGGGACATTTTTGTGTATGCTGGGGACATTTTTTTGGATACTTGGGGACATTTTTGGATGTCTGGGGGACACTTTGGGTACCTTGGGGACACTTTGGGTACTTGGGGACATTTTGTGTACCTTAGGGACATTTTGGGATACCTTAGGGACACTTTTGGGTATGTTGGAGACATTTTGGGTGCCTTGGGGACATGTTTGGGTGCCTTGGGGACATTTTGGGTACCTGTGGGCCATTTTTGGGTACCTCAAGGACACTTTTGGATCCCTTGGGGACATTTTGGGTGCCTGACCCCGTTTCCCCTGCAGGAACGTGGAATGTCTGAACCTGCTGCTGAGCAGGTGGCGCCCCGACCTGAGGAGGAGAGACAAATTCGGAGGTGAGGGCGGGACTCCAGCACCCCAAAATCCGGGGGGAAAATCCTCCTGCAGGTCCTGGAAGGGCTCCAAAGGGTCCTAGAAGGGTCCTGGGTGTCCTGGGAGGGTCCTGGAAGGGTTCTGGGTGTCCTGGGAGGGTTCTGGAATATTCTGGGACGGTTCTTAAAGGGCTCTCAGAGTGTTCTAAGCTCCTGCTGGGTCCTGGAAGGGTTTCTGGGATGTCCTGGGAACCTGCAGGTCCTGGAAGGGTTTCTGGGATGTCCTGGGAACCTGCAGGTCCTGGAAGGGCTCCCAAAGTGTACTGGGATGGTTCTCAAAGTGCCCTGGGAGCATCCTAGAAGGGTTCTGGGAGGGTCCTGGAAGGGTTTCTGGGGTGTCCTGGGAACCTGCAGGTCCTGGAAGGGCTCCCAAAGTGTACTGGGATGGTTCTGGGTGTCCTGGGAGGGTCCTGGAAGGGTTCTGGGGTATTTTGGCAGGGTCATTAAAGGGTTCTCAGAGTGTTCTAAGCTCCTGCTGGGTCCTGGAAGGGTTCCCAAAGTGCCCTAGGAGCATCCTAGAAGGGTTTTGGGAGGGTCCTGGAAGGATTTCTGGGATGTTCTGGGTCCTGAAAGGGTTTGAGGGTGTCCCGGGAAGGTGCTGGAAGGTTCTGGGTGTCATGGAAAGGTCCTGTCAGATTCTGAATGTTCTGGGAAGGTCCTGAGTGTTCTGGGAAGGTCCTGGAAGGTGCTGGGTGTCCTGTGAGGGTCCTGGCAGGTGCTGGGTGTCCTGAGAAGGTGCTGGGTGTCCTGTGAGGGTCCTGGCAGGTTCTGGAGTGTCCCGGGAAGGTCCTGGCAGGCGCTGGGTGTCCTGTGAGAGTCCTGGCAGGTGCTGGGTGTCCTGGGAAGGTGCTGTGTGTCCTGTGAGGGTCCTGGCAGGTGCTGAGTGTCCCGGGAAGGTCCTGGCAGGTGCTGGGTGTCCTGGGAAGGTCCTGGCAGGTGCTGGGTGTCCTGTGAGGGTGCTGGCAGGTGCTGGGTGTCCTGGGAAGGTCCTGGCAGGTGCTGGGTGTCCCGGGAAGGTCCTGGCAGGTGCTGGGTGTCCTGTGAGGGTGCTGGCAGGTTCTGAGTGTCCCGGGAAGGTCCTGGGAGGTCCTGGCAGGTGCTGGGTGTCCTGTGAGGGTCCTGGCAGGGGCAGGGGTGCCAGCCCCGCTCAGGTGAGGTCTCAGCCGTGTGTGCCCCCAGGACCCCCCTGCACTACGCGGCCGCCAACGGCAGCTACCAGTGCACGGTGACGCTGCTGACGGCCGGGGCCGCCGTCAACGAGGCCGACGGGAAAGGCTGCACGGCCCTGCACTACGCGGCGGCGTCGGACACCTACCGCAGGTGAGGGGCACCTGGGACAGGTGAGGGACAGGGGAGACACCTACCGCAGGTGAGGGGCACACCTGGGACAGGTGAGGGACAGGGGACACACCTGGGACAGGTGAGAGACAGGGGAGACACCTGGGACAGGTGAGGGACAGGGGACACACCTGGGACAGGTGAGGGACACCTACCGCAGGTGAGGGACACACCTGGGACAGGTGAGGGACAGGGGAGACACCTGGGACAGGTGAGGGACAGGGGAGACGCCTGGGACAGGTGAGAGACACACCTGGGACAGGTGAGAGACAGGGGACACACCTGGGACAGGTGAGAGACACCTACCGCGGTGAGGGCACACCTGGGACAGGTGAGGGACAGGGAGACACCTGGGACAGGTGAGGGATAGGGGAGACACCTACCGACAGGTGAGGGACCACCTGGGACAGGTGAGGGACAGGGGACACACCTGGGACAGGTGAGGGACAGGGGAG
The DNA here is from genome assembly GCA_034336685.1 of Luscinia luscinia. Taxonomy (NCBI): domain Eukaryota; kingdom Metazoa; phylum Chordata; class Aves; order Passeriformes; family Muscicapidae; genus Luscinia; species Luscinia luscinia. Next base: position 1,208 of record JAKWBO010000036.1, on the reverse strand, counting down.
ACACCTGAGACAGGTGAGAGACAGGGGAGACACCTGGGACAGGTGAGAGACACCTACCGCAGGTGAGGGACACACCTGGGACAGGTGAGGGACACATCTGGGACAGGTGAGAGACAGGGGACACACCTGGGACAGGTGAGGGACACCTACCGCGGGTGAGGGACACCTGGGACAGGTGAGGGACAGGGAGACACCTGGGACAGGTGAGGGACACCTACCGCAGGTGAGGAACACCTGGGACAGGTGAGGGACAGGGGAGACACCTGGGATAGGTGAGGGGCACCTGGAACAGGTGAGACACCTACTGCAGGTGAGGGACACACCTGGGACAGGTGAGGGACACCTGGGACAGGTGAGGGACACACCTGGGACAGGTGAGAGATAGGGGACACACCTGGGACAGGTGAGAGACACCTACCGCGAGGTGAGGGACACACCTGGGACAGGTGAGGGACAGGAGACACCTGGGACAGGTGAGCGACACACCTGGGACAGGTGAGAGACAGGGACACACCTGGGACAGGTGAGGACAGGGACACACCTGGGACAGATGAGGACCACCTGGGACAGGTGAGGGACAGGGGACACACCTGGGACAGGTGAGGGACCACCTGGGACAGGTGAGGACAGGGCAGACACCTACTGCAGGTGAGGGACACACCTGGGACAGGTGAGGGACAGGAGACACCTACTGCAGGTGAGGGACACACCTGGGACAGGTGAGGACAGGAGACACCTCGGACAGGTGAGAGACAGGGGAGACACCTGGGATAGGTGAGGGACACACCTGGCACAGGTGAGGGACACCTACTGCAGGTGAGGGACACACCTGGCACAGGTGAGGGACACCTACCGCAGGTGAGGGACCACCTGGGACAGGTGAGAGACAGGGACACACCTGCTGCAGGTGAGGGACACACCTGGGACAGGTGATAGACACCTACCACAGGTGAGGGACACGAGACAGGTGAGACACCTACTGCAAGTGAGGAACAGGGGAGACACCTACTGCAGGTGAGACACTTGGGACAGGTGAGACACCTGAGAGACACCTGGGACAGGTGAGGGACACACCTACTGCAGGTGAGGGACAGGTGAGAGACACCTACCACAGGTGAGAGACACACCTGGGACAGGTGAGACAGCTGAGGGGGCTGCCTTGGACACTTACCTCAGGTGAGGGACATGGGACAGGTGAGAGACACCTG